>JAOSBK010032343.1:0-11603 GCA_027568895.1 Erythroxylum shatona | reverse complement strand
AAGAGTTCTTTAAGGTTTATCATTTGAAAACTTAGTGACTTTTGCTCCCAAAAAGATTTGTTTTGAACTATGATAGCTAAAGCTCGTTATCAAGAGGATTTTATCATATTTAATCATCATTTGAGTTTTCAATTTTCATTTACCAAAAATCCAAAAATACCTTTTTATATACTTTTCTTTCATTTATTTCAATTTACTTAGTTTTATCAAAAATCCAAAACCCTACTCTTAACTAATTTAGTTTGCATTCCATGACAATTAGGCTAGCATAGATCACTTGCACTATGTTCCGATTAAGTGAGATGATCCGAGGTTGCACTCTATAATGCAATCCTTGGAATTAAATTTTTGATTCGGTTTCCAAGGGAATAAGCCAAAGACTAACCACCTGATCACCAATGCTCGTCTGATAACTATTGTTGTAAACAAACTCCATCAAAGTCAAATAATTATCCCAACTCCCTAGAAACTCTAACACACAACTCCGCAAGATATCTTCTAATATCTGTGTAACTCATTCAGATTGTCCATTTGTTTGGGGATGGAAAGCAATACTAAACTTAGCCTGAGTTCCCAAAATCTTTTGTAAACTTTTCCAGAATCTCGAAGTAAATTGAGGATCACGATCAGAAATGATAGACAGCAGCACTCCATGCAATCTCACTATCTCATTCACATATAACTCTACAAGCCTATCCAAAGAATAATCAGGACGAACAGGCAGAAAATGAGTAGATTTGGTAAACTTATCCACAATTACCCATACAGCATCATGTTTTCTTAAAGTGAAAGGAAGTCCAGTGACAAAATCCATGGTAATGTTATCCCATTTCCATTGAGGAATAGAAATAGGATGTAACAAACTATATGGAACCTGGTGCTTAGCTTTAACCTGTTGGCATGTCAAACATTTTGCTACATAATCCACAACATCCCGTTTCATACCTAACCACTAGTAATACTGTTTCAGATCCTGATACATATTGTTTCCCCAGTATGCATAGTAAAGACTGTATTATGAGCCTCAAACAATAACTTTTTATTCAGTTCATCATTAGCTGGCACACATAACTGATCTTATAATACAATTCACCATCTCCTTTCACAGAAAAATCAGGTTGTTTACCTTCCTGAGTAGCCAAGATAAGCTATTGCAACTTATCATCAGCTCTTTGAGCATCACAAATTTCTTGTCTCAGAGCAGGCCTTGCTTTCAACTGAGCTATTAAAGCGCCATCAGATACAAATTCCATTCACTTTGCTTTAGTGATAATGTTAAAATGCTCTTCTGACTCAAGGCATCAGCTACAACATTAGCTTTACTTGGATGATAATCCACAATACAATCATAATCCTTAAACAGTTCCAACCAATGTCATTGTCTCAAATTGAGTTCCTTTTGGGTAAGCAGATACTTTAGACTCTTATTATCTGTGAAGATTCTACATTTTTCACCATATAACTAGTGCTGCCAAATTTTTAAGGCAAACACTATTGCTGTAAGTTCCAGATCATGTGTAGGGTAATTCTTTTCATGAGACTTTAGTTGCCTAAAAGCATAAGCAACTACTTGCCCATCCTGCATCAAAACATAACCCGAACCATTTCTTGATGCATATGTATACATAACATACTCCTTACCAGAAGTTGGCTGAACCAATACAGGAGCTTCATTAAGCAAACTTTTTAGTTAATCAAAACTGTCTTGACATCTATCAAACCATTCGTACTTTACTCCTTTCCGTAACAACTTAGTTAAAGGGGATGCTATCACCGAAAACTCCTTCACAAATCAACGATAATAACTAGCTAAACCCAGAAAACTTCTCACTTCTGTCACTTTCCGTGGTAGCTTCTAGTTAACAATCGCTTCTATCTTACTAGGATCAACTATAATTCCTTTAGAAGAGACAACATGCCCTAAAAATTATATCTCCTGAAGCCAAAAATCACACTTACTCAGCTTAGAATACAACTGTTTTTCCCACAAGATCTGTAGCACAATTCAGAAATGTTCAATATGGTCTTGTTCATTCTTAGAATAAACCAGGATATCATCTATAAACACCATAACAAACTGATTCAAATAAGGCCTGAACATTCTATTCATCAGATCCATAAATGCTACTGGAGCATTAGTTAACCGAATGGCATTACCAGGAAATCATAATGTCCATAACGGGTCTTAAATGCAGTTTTCAGTACATCCACTTCCTTTACCTGAAGTTGATAGTATCTCGATAGTAGATCTATCTTTGAAAACACTCCTACATCTTTCAATTGATCAAATAAGTCTTCAATCCTTGGCAATGGATACTTATTCTTTACTGCGACTTTATTCAATTGTCTGTAATCGATGTATATCCATAGTGTGACATCCTTTTTCTTAACAAACAACACCGGTGCTCCCCATAATGACACACTGGGTCGAATAAACCCTTTATCCATAAGCTTTTGTAACTCCACCTTTAACTCCTTCAGTTCAGAAGGAGTCATTATGTACGGTGATCTAGATATAGGAGCAATGCCAGGCATAACTTCAATAGATAACTCTACATCCTTTTCAAAAGGGAGTCCAGGCAATTCCTCTGGAAACACATATGGAAATTCATTCACCACCAGAATATCTAGCAATTTACCAGCCTCCTTCTTAAAATCAAACACAAAAGCTAGATATGCTTCACATCCCTTCCTGAGAAGCTTCCGAGCATGCATAGCAGATACCACATTAGTTAAGAACTAATGCGAATGCCATACAATGCTATATCAGACTGATTGGGCCTCCTAAGCATAACTGTCTTAACATTATAGTCAATTACTGCCTGATGCTTGGATAACCAATCCATACCTAGAATTAGATCAAATTCATGAAAAGGCAATTTAATCAGATCTGCTACATATTTATTTCCTTAAATCGTAATAGGATAATTCCTATACACCTGATTAACCGGTATACTACTACCTAAAGGAATGGTCATATGCATGTCATACTCTAACCGATCTATAGGTACCTCCATATCAAACATTTCTCTAACACAGATATATGAATGAGTAGATCCAGGGTCAATCAATGCATGCATTTTAGAATTAAAAAGAGAAACAATACCAACAATGATATCTGGTGCATCCCGATCCTCATGAGCTTTCAATGCATAAGCTCGAGTCGAAGCCAAAGGCACTGCTGGTCGATTTATAGTTTCTGAGTGGGAACTCGAATTAGTCCTACTCTGATTATGTCCTCCTCGACCTCTACCTTATCCTCTGTTCCTAACAGATGCATAGGATACCTCTCTACTGGCTTGTGGTATCTCAGAATGTATCAGCAGACAATTTGCTATCATATGTTTAGTACTGTCATAGTGGAAACATACACATGTAGCCCTCCTGCAAACACCCTAATGATGCATAGAACAATTAAGGCACTCCGGAGGATTAAAACCTCGGCCTCCAGACAATCCCTTACCAAAAGCAGTCCTTGAGGGATAATTTTTTGACCTTCCCTGAGCTACAGATCTCTGAGTAACTTCTGGTGTAGAAGAAGTACCTTCTCTACTTCGTTTGCCTGAGGACTAACCTCCTCCAACAAAACCCCTTCACTGATTCTTATCTCTTCTGATCGTCCCTTGCCTCTCAATCTTCATAGCAACTTATACTAATTGATGGTAAGTCACTTGTTACAGCAGAGTAAATGCTGTCAAATGCTCTTTGATGGCGTCTTGCAAACCATCCTCAAACTGGTGACATCGGAACTCCTCAGTAAGCACAGATTCAGGAGAATACTTATTAAGTACGTTGAACTCCTAATCATACTCAGCAACTAATAAGTTTCTCTGTTTCTTCAAGTTCAGAAATTGCTTCCATTTATCCTTTTTGTAAGCCTCTGTCACATACTTAGCTTTAAATTCTTAGGCAAAGTAATCCCAAGTTAGGGGCACAGGTAGTTGAGGACTCCTCATAACGAACTTCCACCATTCATAAGCTGCTCCCTACAGAAGGGAGACAGCACAGTGCACCATCTGCTCTGCTAGACAACTGATCTCATCCAACACTCTTTTCACCTTCTCAATCCAAAACTCAACCCTTTCATATCTCTCCAGAGATGTCCCAGTAAATTCCTTCACTCCATACTTCCATAGATGATTAATTGGAGCCTTAGATGCAATCATGCGATGTAGTAACGTCATCATATCCTAGGATAGCTTAATCAAAGCTTCTCCCTGAGCTGGAGGTGGTGGTGGCACCTCAGCTTCATCCTGATTGATCCTAGAAGGTCCAGATATTACTGGACAAGTTTGCTCCGGCTGATTGCTCTCAACCACTTCATCAACAGCATTATGAGATCCTTTCATCATTAACTCTATAAACAAAATATGGGACACCGCATTATGCCAAAACACAACTTGTACACTCAAATAAAAAGAAAAGCTTAAGCGTTGGTTAGACCAGAATTACCTAAACCATGCTTTGATACCAAAAAGATGTGACACCCTAATACCCCTTGGGAGGATACGGGGGTGCCACACAGACAACAAAACATATATACAGAACCAAGACAAATCTAAAACATACGGAACATTTCATACACGCATTTCCAGAATCTTAAACAACCATACATACATATCATAAATTCGAATACCAATCAATATTAAGGTTATTACAAACCTTCGAACAAATCCAAAACCCATATACATCAGATACAAGCCCAAAAACAAACTAAAAATAATAATAGTACATTTTTGACAAAACAAGACTCATACTCCATTGGCCATTGTGGCTGTCTTGTCCCAGTCTTTATAAACGTCGCTCAGAACCTACACAGGGCAAATCCACCATAGTAAGTATATAGCTTAGTGAGTAATAACTAAATTATGCATAATTTCACAATTAATCATACTGAATCAAGTTATAGCACAAGCAGATATTTAAATTCCAGAACAGTTGCATAGTTAACAAAACTAAGTATCAAAAAAGATAGAATCCCTTTAGTTCAAAACATCATTTTGTTTATTTCAAAATCCAACATATATCAGAATACACAATAAAATGACTACTAATCCGTAAACATAAATGGGTAACGGGACTTATACAAAAGATATCATAATTGGTATCATATCACATACGAGACTTACGTCTCAATAACAGAAGACATCGAAGTGTCATAGAAGCAACTGTAGACCCCTTCTAAGAATGCCTGTTTACCCACAACTAGGACTCAACAGTTTAAAAAAAACAAAGTCATTTTAGACATTTCATGTACAAAGAAAGTAGTCAATCACATTTACATGCAAGTAGCACTTCCAATGATATAAACATACATCAAATGCCTCAGACAATCATTATCTGGGATTCAGAGCACAATTAGCTTAAACCACATTGAACAAGTAGAACAAAGTAAGGTGTGACCATCTACGATTACTCACAATCACTCCCTTTTGCTTATTGCCTTAAAATTCTGGCAATATTTGGAAGTGATCCTCTACTTGCCCTTCTATATACAATCAAACATAAGTTCATATTACCATATTTTCATATAACTGAATCAGAATTAGTATGAATGTATCATATAACATGCATGTTCATGAAAATTTCTCGGGTATATTTTCTCACTTAACTGATGTAAACATCAATTGTACTTCAAAAGTTACAAAATTCATACATTAAATTACTATTCCATGCTCAAAGCACTTCATTCGGGGCAACTTTGCACAATCAATAAGATCAAGAAAATGATGTATTTATATACAACTTTCTTTTAGACAATTGTTCCTCTATGCCTTAAGTTTCTAATGATACTAAGATCATATAATTTGGTTTATTATTCAATGAGTTATGTCCAAAATACCACAAACTATGTACATTTTAAATTTTGGCTAAGGCATGATCACACCCTCCAATTATACAACTCATATCTTTCAATTAAAATATCCAAAGATTACAAATTTTATACCAATTTAAAGCTAAGAGAATAAGCTACAATTTGGCGAAGACATCTCAACCTAATTCAGGCTAAATCAACAAGGTTTATTCAACAACCACAGGATATGATTTCTGTCCCTTGTAGTGCTACAACCTAAACCAAGACTTAATTTCATGCCAATTTTGAAAATCTTAGAGACAGAATTAAAATTCTACTTCTTCAAGAAAGTTGTAGAAGTATGTCTCTAGTTTAATTTGAATTAAGAATCAATCTATTTAGAAATCTATATATCATGTTATAATTAAAATACCGAAGCATGTTCATGAAAATTCTCTAGTTCATAACATTCCAACACATACCCTCACTTTAAGTCAATCAATCTTTTTCTAATCAATTCAGATGGCTCTAATTTTTTATGGATAGAAAAAAAACTGTCTTAGGAGTATATTGGTTCAAGTTTTAAGTCAATAGGAGATCGAATGACAAAGTTGGCTAAAAGAGTCAACCCAGTTTGGTTTTGGTGCAACTAGTCTTCTATTCTTTATATAAAAATGCTTCTCTTCTCCCTCTAAAATGCAGTCTTCATCTTCTTCCTTTTTTTTTAGATTTTCTCACTTCTATTCTATTCAATTAACACATCTACCACTTAACCCAAATCATTTACTTCCAATTTAGCTCATCATAACTCAAACAAATCAAAAATCATGATTCAATATAATCATCCAAAAATGAATATTATTGTTTACGCAAATGCCTTACCCATTTGCATGTTTTCATTTTTCTATCTTACATTCATCTGATGCATTTTTAACTTCTTCTATACCATTTCTAACTTATATTCTCTACATTTCTACTCCCATTCCAAGTCCACTTACTCTAATAACAACACAAGATTCAAGATTAAAACATGAAAATTCAAAACACACTCACATAGATCTGTTATTCATCAATTTTTTGCATATATGTTTCTGCATGTCTCTTAATATCTAACAACAACCTCATTTCATAATATAATTTCATTCTTTTCCTTTAACTCTAAATCATCTCAAATGCAAGATCAAATACAACACCTAAAAATAGAACATTCTCACAGTTTTTTATCACCTACTTGTTTCTAGTAAAAACTCCAACAGTAAGAGTAGATAAAGCTTTCGATGGATGGAGAAAATAGAAATAACTAGTGTTAAACAATATATATGGACTGGTCAGTGACGTATAAGCAAAGAAAGTTTTTTGTTTGGTGTTGATGCATGCGGTGAAGAACAATCGAGAATGAGCTACAAAAAATGTTTTTCCTTACAAAACAAGATGACTATGTGGGTTGAGGAGATCTTGCCACATGTCACCCTGCATGTGAGCCATTTGTCACACTATAATTGGCCCATTATTTCAATTTTTTTAGTCCAAAATACCCCAAAATTTCAAAAATTTCCTAAATTTTACCAAAAATTCTGAAATAATAATTGTTATCACCAAATAAATTTTCAATGCAAATAATCCACGATTAGCATTTTAATCACATTTATAGATCAATTATACTTGAAAAATGTCATGAATGCATGTACAATTATTTTAATATAACAAAAATAAATATTCGCATGTGTGTGAAAATACTATGATGCATGAGCATGAAATGTACTGCTAATTTCTTACTGTACTCTCAATTCACTATTTTAGGGTCTAGTCCTAAACATGGGATGTTACACAAACACCTTTTGCTCAAAAGGATGATAAAATTGATATCCAAAACTTTCTTTTGCATACCCCACAAACATGCATTTATCTGTTTAGCTTCAAGCTTATCAGACATTGCACGCTTTACGTAAGCATCACATCCCCAAATTTTTAAATGTGACAACCTTGATCTTTTACCAGTCCATATCTCATTTGGAGTCTTGTCAACGGTTTTAGATGGAACTCTGTTTAATAGGTAGGTAGCAGTGTTAAGAGCATATCCCCAAAATGAAACTGGAAGAACTGTATAGTTTATCATGGAATGTACCATATCTAATGAAGTATGATTTCTCCTTTCAGAAACTCCATTATGTTGTAGAGTTCTAGGCGGAGTCCATTATGAGAGAATTCCATTCTCTTTTAAGTAACTAAGAAACTCATGGTCCAAGTACTCGCCATCTCTATCAGATCTAAATGTCTTAATACTCTTATCGGTTTGTTTCTCTACTTCAAGTTTGAATTCTTTAAACTTTTCAAATGCTTTAGACTTGTATTTCATTAAATACACATAACCATATCTTGAATGGTCATCTGTGAATATTATGAAATATGAAAATCCTCCTCTAGCTTGAGTAGACATAAGGCCACATACATCTGAATATATAAGCTCTAACAACTCATTAGTACATTGTCCCTTTCCACTAAAGGGAAGTTTGGTCATTTTACCCTTTAAACAAGATTCACAAGTTTCATATGATTCATAATCAAAAGGATCTAAATATCCTTCTTTATGTAACGTAGGGATTCTTGTTTCATTAATATGACCTAACCTAT
The DNA here is from genome assembly GCA_027568895.1 of Erythroxylum shatona. NCBI lineage: Eukaryota > Viridiplantae > Streptophyta > Magnoliopsida > Malpighiales > Erythroxylaceae > Erythroxylum > Erythroxylum shatona. The sequence continues at coordinate 3,178 of JAOSBK010032343.1, read as the reverse complement.
AATGCCATAAATAAGAAGGATTTTGGTCACTTACTCTCCTTTTCTTGTTATTTATTTGTAGAATTGATCTTTCAAGATCTAATTTATACAAACCATTTGTAAGCATATCATATCCATAATAAATATCATCTTTATAAAAGGAACAACTGTTATTCTTAGTATTGAAAACAAATCCATTCATGTCCAACCATGGAATAGAAATAATGTTTCTTGTGATGACAGGAACATAAACAATTATTTAGTTCAAGTATAAGACCAGAAGGCAAAGCTAAATTACAAGTTACAATAGCTAATGCAGCAAGTCTTGCTCCATTACTGACTCATAAGTCCACTTCACCTTTTCACAATACTCTACTGTCTATTAGTACCTGCATATTGTTACAAACGTGAGAACCACATTCAGTATCTAATAGCCAAGATTGTGAAACAGAAATAGAAAGATTAATTTCAATCATAAACAAACCCAAAGTCGAAGTTATGATTAACTTCTTTTCCTTCAATCTAGCAAGATAAGCTTTGCAGTTCCTCTTCCAATGTCCAGTTACGTCGCAATGGAAATAGATGCCCTTGTCATTCTTCTTTTTGACACCGCTTGCTGGCTTCACTACTTTAATAGAAGCCTTCTGGTTCTTATTCTTGTTCTTGTTCTTAAGGGTCTTACCCTTATTCTTAGAAGAAGAAGAGCCAATAATAAGAACAGAATTGGATTCCTTCTTAAGGCATCCCTCAGTAGTCTTGAGCATGTTGAGTAATTCAGCTAATGACATTTCCTTTTTGTTCATGTGGAAGTTCATAATAAATTGTGAAAGACTCAAGGTAAGAGACTGAAACACTAAATCAATGCTCAACTCGAGGTTCAGGTCATACCCCAATTGGCCTATTTTTTCAATATAGCCAATCATCTGTAGAACATGAATTTCCACTAATGATTCAGGAGCCATCAGATATTGAAACAGAGCTCTCGAAGTCTCAAACCTCTCCACTCGACTCTAAGCACCAAACAACTCTTGAAAGTGCAAGAACATTTCCTTTACATTCATATTTTCATGTTGCCTTTGAAACGCGGGACACATGCTGACTAACATCACATATGTCATTGCTCATTGTCATTTATATGACTTTGATAATATTCCCAATCCTTATTGACAACATCTTACACAAGTTCAGATGGAAGCTCAGTGTCAAGAACATACAATTTTTTTACGCAACTAGTCTGAAAATTTTGATCCAGTCAATTTGTTTGCATCCATGATGCTCCTCAGGGACAAGTTTGTACTCATTTCTCAAAAATTGTTTCGTCAAAAAATAAAAATTAGTTTATTCCATAAAAACAAATAAATAAGGACTTTAACATTTTGGTTACTCCCATTTTTTTAAACAAATTAATATCTTTCACTATTAATTTGAGAAATTCTCAAATAATTTCCTAGTAGGTTAGGATCCGATTTTAATTTAATTTACCTTAGTTTACTCAACAAACTAATTAAATTAAAATAGGTATATAACATTTTATCAATCACATCCTATATGATTCTTATATCTGTTATGAAACAACTCTTTGTCAAAACATATCTAATAATATATTTCTAACATTGCCTCTAAATTAATATCATCATGAGTTTACTCATCCAAATCATATAAATTTAGTTAAGTAAAATCCATCGTTATAATTGTTGGGACCCGATTCGGAAACTAGATCCCAACCGAAAAACGAAACGAAAGGTGGCGGATAACAAACGAAAGTGAACATCGAAAGAACGGAATATAAGGCGAATTCAAATAGCAAAAACGAAATCGAATCGCAAAGCTAATACAAATCGGATACGAATAACAAATCGGATAGCGAACGAATCGAAGCGTAACGAATACGAATCGAAAACGGAATCAACACTTAACAAAACGGAGCCGAAAACGAAGTCAAACGAAGCGAAGCAAATCGAATCGCTTCAACGAAGCGAACAGAAATCCTCGGAAGCAAAACAAAGTACGAATAACAAAATACGGAAACAAAATACGAATCGGATTAATCAAACATATGGCAGAGACAAAAACGAAAGCGAAGCGAATCAAAGCAGACAAGCGAATGGGTCGAACTGAAACACATTCCGACATCCGTTGGAACAAATACATTCATCAGAGAAACACGATCATGTTGGAAACCTAGACTATCCAAATCCGGTATAATTTTTTTTTCTTTCTTTCTTATTTTTATTCCTTTCTTTATTCAAAATTCATGCAAAGTTCATACAATTTCCTTTTTCTTGGAAATTTTCCTCAATCAATCTCTCAAATCATAGCAAACTTCTTAACAATCATATAAATCCCTAAATCCATCTTTTAAGCATCTAACTCTTATTTTTCTTCTTTTTCCATTTATTTTCTAACGAAAATTCGGCAGCATAACGGCTGCCTTTCATAAAACCCAAAACCTGCAAGGGTTCAAAATACACTTCTAAATTCCCAATCAATCATACAATTATCAAAATCAACCGGACCCTCCGTCCGGGATCTCAGCATAAACAAACGCACTCCTATATCTAAACATTTCAATATGTCTCAATCTTTAATCAGAAACATCTATACACAATCCAATCATACTCATAAACCAATCCATAAACCATACACAAATCTAAATTCATAATTCAAGTCTTGATACAACTTCATTAATTCATACATATCATCAATTTAGTGCTTACAAATTCTTAATGGCTTTTCAAGCCATTTTCAAACCGAATACTAAAATCCAAAGAATACAAATTACACAAGAGACAGAAATCAGACAGATGGCTTGTCTTTCTTTCATCCGATCTCCTGCTCGCATACCTGGAGATTGGGATGAAAGGGGGGTGAGCTCGACGGCTCAGTGGATAACACATTTATAAATTGAACCATAAGCAGAAATCATTTTTCATAAACTGTTATGCCAAAAGGCTTATTTTTCAAACTTTGCTACTTTTCAAACAGTTTCCTCAAACCTTTCAATTTTTCAAACTTTTCATAACTCATTTTCTCATTTTTCAAAATTCTCAAATTTTTCATATACATGAATGCAATCATAGCAAATCACAAATCACATAAAATTACAAATCAAGCACATAAAGCATATCAAACGGCTTGGTTCGGTCCAAAAACGGAACGTACTGCACATTCCCGCAAAGCGGTCCTGTGCAGCCGTGAA
>JAOSBK010032342.1:0-11612 GCA_027568895.1 Erythroxylum shatona | reverse complement strand
TTTTCTTGTTACATTGCTTTATATTCACAATGTTCAACAAAATTTTAACATTTTGTTATTTTTCCCTTTTTATTTCAAAAAGAATGTTACTGGGATTCTTGTTTCGACGCCAACATGTATAAAGTGTGGAAAAAGAAAGCTCGAATATGATATCGCGACTTAATTAATGCGATATGCAAGGTTGGTGCACAACCGCGTTATATTTCAGAGAAAATTTGAACTCATTGGACCGAGTATTGGACATCACCTGCGGCAATGTCCATATCAGAGCGTAATTCGGCCAACAGACGTGGAGTCCCGGGGGTGCGAGTCTTCCAGTGCATACGGGAGGATCAATTACCCACAACGAGCATGCACATAGACTAGTAAGTATCTACACTTCATACCTGTTTTGCATATATTTTGGTTCACTTTATTGAACATAAAGATTATGATATAAATGTCTGGTGCCATACATGGCTGTGTGAAGTTGTTTTCTTTGTTGAACAGGGGGTGAATATCATATATATAAAGGAAACTCTGTCGAAATTTTTTTAAATTCTAGTTCACATCTGGCAATTTAGGTTATACATGTAGGAAAAGTCATTGGGCACCAAGCCTACACCTATCCAGCTATTTTTGCACACCCACATGAAAAAACATGATGGTGTCACCTTCATCAGCACTAGATGTAGAGAGCTAAATGTAAGTGAAATTAATACATTGTTTTAATTTCTTAACAATTATACCTTAATTACTAATGTAATGATTGCTTCATAATAGGACCAAATACAATAAAATATTCAGCGTCAGTCTCAGGAGGAACAACCTGTGGACGAGACTCAGACATATCTTGATGTCATGGGTGGTAGGGACCGTTGTGGAAGATTTTTCGGCCTAGGTTCATATGCAAACACCTGTTATTCGCACTCTTCCCTATTCAGTACAGCAGCATCTGCTCAGCCATCGCAAAGTAATGAAGTATCCGAGTCCGGGCCACATTGGACACGTTGAGGGAGCAGCTAGTAAATCAACGTATAGAGCATATGGAGGAGATAGTTAAGATTAGAGAAGGGACGAGTCTGCAGATGAGTGAGAGGTTGAGGGAGGAGCTGGACCAGGTATCAAAGATCAAAGAGTCGATGGAGCAGGCAGCTAAGATGAGAGAGGAGATGGAGCGGCTTGCTAAGATGAGAGCAGAGGTGGAGCAGATGACTAAAATGAAAGAGCATATGGACCAAATGGCTCAACTTAGGCAGGAGGTGGAACAATTAAAGAGGGGGCCTAACAGTTCAGAGCATGAACGATTACCACGACATTAGCTTATCTTTGTCATTTGTTTTCAATTAAAAAACATGATATTTTTTCTTTGTTATGTTTTAATAATTAAATTAAATACTTTATACGTTATATTATTAATTAATTTTCCCATTCATCAAATTATATATACAAATTAATATATTATGAACAAATAATATAACGTAATACAAATAAAAAATTATATATTTAATATAACATTGTTATAACAATAACATAACAATAAAATAAAAAAATATACTCAGTCCTTATTGACGGAATATATTCCGTCAAAAATGTTAATGAGATTTACCGACGATCAACCAAACAGTCGAAAAATTGGTTTAGGTCACCTACGGTTCACCGACGGACATTAATCCATTGCTAAATTTCACCAACGGTATCTCACTTAACCTCTTCCGTCGTTAAATTGATGCCGAGAACAAGTTACCGTCGTTAATACCGTCGGTAAAATACCGATGAAATTTGACGGTCGGTAATTTTAACTACGGCACATTTACCGACCGATTTCTCGGGAACTAAATTCTGTCGGTATCTCAATTTACCGACGAAAATATCCCATTTACAGATGAAAATTTTCGTCAGTAAATTGATTATTTCTTGTAGTTAAAGCATGGTTGGCTAGTTTGTAGTCGGAATCGATTACTGCATGGGATGAGACGATGAGATTATTTTTGGCAAAATTTTTCCCTCTTGCCAAGGTTGAAAACATGAAGAATGAGATCACTTCCTTCACTCAATATGAAAATGAAAGTTTATATGAAGTGTGGGAGTGATTTTGGGATATATTGGCACAGTGTCCTAGTCATGGGTTCTCTACATGGCAGCAGGTCAATACTTTTTATGCAGGAATGACCCCATCGACCAGGAGTACCATAGATGATGTCGCAAGAGGTATTTTAATGAGGAAGATGCTAGGTCAGGCCTACAGGTTGATTGATGAGATGACCACTAGTAGTTTTCAGTATCATATAGAAAGGCATCCCAAATGACCTACAGGAGCTTGTGTAATAGACAATACAGTGGCTTTATCTATTCATATGGATGTTTTGACGATGAATTTGGATAATTTGATGCATAGTGTAAGAGGAGGAGCTAGTTCTTCATTAAGGAATTGTGCTTTATGCGAGCATTGTGGTGGAGATTCCTATGCATCTTCTGAGTGTCAAGTCGAGAATCCTTTTGCTCAAGAGACAGAAGAAGCCCATTATGTGGGCAATTATAATAGACAGCGAGGGGACCCATATTCTAATACCTACAACTCAGGGTGGAGGAATCATCCAAATTTCTCTTGGCGGAACAATTAGGTAGCACAATCATAGTCATCTAATGTTCAGAGATAGCCACCTTCAAGTTTCAAGGCTCCTAATCCTACACCACTAGAGAAATTTAATCTCGAAGCACATTTCCACTACCGAGGTTAGGATGCAGAACTAAAAGTCTTTTATCAGACATTCGGGTTTATTGCCTAGCACTACTAAAGCCAATCAGAGAGAATATGCAAAAGCAATCTTTTTGAGGAGTGGCAGATAGCTTGAAGAAGTTAAGCAGAAGCAGAAGGATAAAGAAGTGGAAAAGAGTGAAGAAGAAGATAGTCGGGAGAGTGACAAGGAGGCTAAGGAAGCATCAGTTGAAAAGGAGGATCATCCAAAGTTATTTGTTGACCCCATCACATATCCGGTAAAACCTCAGATTCCTTATCCTCAAAGGTTAAAAGGTATGCAATTACATAAGCAATTAGGTCATTTTCTTGAGATATTTAAAAAGTTTCATATAAACATTCCTTTTGTTGAGGCCATAGCGTAAATGCCTTCTTATGCTAAGTTTTTAAAAGAAAAATTGTCTAATAAAAGGAGGCTTGAGGAGTATGCCACAGTAAGGCTGAATGAGGAGTGTTCGGCCATATTGTCGAGAAAGCTACCACCGAAGCTTAAGGATCTAGGGAGTTGTACTATTCCTTGTGTTATTGGTGATTTACATATAGATAGGGCTTTAATGGATTTGGGTGTGAGCATTAACTTAATGCCTCTTTCTATTTTTAGGAAGTTCGGATTGGCGGAGCCTAAACCTACTACTATTTCGTTTAAACTGGTAGGTATGTCCATCACTTATCCAAGGGGAATCATTGAGGATGTATTGGTCAAGGTCGAGAAGTTCATCTTCCTGGTGGATTTCTTAGTCCTTGATATAGAGGAAGATATAGACATCCCCATCATTCTTGGAAGACCTTTCATGGCCACTATATAGGCCATCATCGACGTGCAACGTGGAAAGCTCATCTTGAGACTTCAAGATGAAGAACTAGTGTTTGATGCTATGAAGCATCCTTCTACTCTAAACTCTTGCGATTTTATTGATATTTATTCTTCTGATGCTAATGATTCTTCTATTATTTGTGCAGGTTTGTTGGAAGGGTGAGTGCAAGGAATGATCGAAGAGTTAGGGGAAGAATTGCAGGAGGAGTTAGAGGATATTGTAGTTGAGTTAGAGCAGGCATATTGGACATATTATAGAGCATACGAGCCTCTCCAATGTCCAATCAAGCTATTTCCGAAGCCTTCAATTGGAGAGCCCCCTTCTCTTGACCTTAAACCTCTTCCAAGTCATTTGAAGTACGTTTATCATAACCCACCTGAGCACTTACCAATTATCTTTTCCTCTTGTTTGTTAGGTGCCATGAAAGAGCAGTTGTTGAGTGTACTACGGGACCACAAGAAGGCCATTGAGTGGTCCATTACACATATCAAGCGTATAAGCCCTTCCTTTTGCACACAACATATTTTCATGGAGGATAAAAGTAAGGTAATAGTGTAACCCTTGAGGAGACTTAACCTACACATGAAGGAGGTAGTGAAAGACGAGGTAGTAAAGCTTCTAGATGCAGGTATTATCTACCCAATTTTTGATTCTAGTTAGGTTAGTCCTGTGCATGTGGTGCCAAAGAAAGGAGGCATCACTGTGGTTGAAAATAAGAAAAATGAATTAATAGCCACTAAGAAGGTAATTGGGTGGAGAATGTGCATAGATTATAGTAAGTTGAATGATGACACTAGGAAAGATCATTTTCCTTTATTTTTCATTGATCAGATGATTAAGAAATTAGCTGGACATGACTTTTATTGTGCCTTAGATGGATATAGTGGATATTTGCAGATTCTGGTAGCCCCGAAAGATCAGAAGAAAATAACTTTTACATGTCCTTATGGTACTTTTGCATATAAACTAATGCCCTTTGGGTTATGCAATGCTCCGACTACATTTCAAAGATGCATAATGGCTATTTTTTCTAATATGCTTGAATCTTGCATTAAAATTTTAATGGATGACTTCTCTGTGTTTGGTACTTCATTTGACGCATGTTTGGATAACTTAGAGAAAGTCCTAATTAGGTGTGAAGAGACCTATTTAGTGCTAAATTTGAAAAAATGTTATTTCATGGTATAGGAGTGCATTATTTTAGGTCACAAAATTTCTAGCAAAGGTATAGAGGTAGACCCAACAAAAATTGAAGTCATTAAGAAACTTTAACCACCAAACAATGTTAGATCCATTAGAAGTTTCTTAGGCCATGCTGGTCTTTACGTAAGTTCATTAAGAATTTTCTAAGATTGTTAGACCTTTGATTGAGTTGCTTAAAAAGGATGCTGTGTTTAATTTTGACGATAAATGTTTGATATCTTTTCAATTGTTAAAGGATATGCTTGTGACTGTACCTATTCTTATATCTCCTGACTGGTCTCTTCCTTTTAAATTAATGTGTGATGCAAGTGATTATGCAGTGGGTGTTGTTTTAGGTCAAAGATGAGGTAAGACCTTTCATCCCATTTTTTATGCAAGTAGGACACTAAACAGCGCGCAACACCATTACACTACCACAGAAAAAGAGATGTTGGCGGTTGTGTTTGCTTTTGACAACTTTTGCTCATATTTGGTTTTGTCTAAAGTGATTGTATATACTAACCATGCAACCTTGAAATACTTGACGACAAAACCCAACGCTAAACCAAGACTAATTCGTTAGGTGTTATTTTTGCAGGAATTTGACATTGAGCTGAGGGATAAGAAGGGAGCTGAGAATTTTGTAGTTGATCACTTATCAAGGTTAGATGAAGCTGCCATAGAGAGTGCAACAAAGAAGGACATTCGGGAGACTTTTCCTAATAAGCATCTGATGGTTATGACGGTCACTCCTTGGTTTACAGACTATGTAAATTACCTTGCTAGTAATATCTATCCCCCTGATCTTTTTTCTTTCTTATACTCAAAAGAAAAAAAATTATCTGAGGTAAGATACTATCTTTGGGATGATCCTTTGATTTACAAGGTTTGTATGGATGGTATTGTTAGGTGCTGCATTCCTAAAGAGGAAATGTCCTATGTGTCATTGTCACTCTAGAGAGGTTAGGGGACATTATGGTGCATCTAGGACAACTTATAAGGTTTTAGAGTGCGGTTTATATTGGCCCACATTATTTAGGGATGCATTTGCATTTTTCAAATCTTATGATAGGTGTCAAAGAGTCAGGAATGTTAGTAGGAGACATGACATGCCATTGACTAACATTCTTGTTTGTGAAGTTTTTGATGCTTGGGGCATAGACTTCATGGGAGCAGTCTCTAAGTCTTTCTCCAATCAATGTATATTGGTTGCTGTTGATTATGTTAGAAAGTGGGTGGAAGTAGAGACATTACCCACAAATGAGTCTAGATGTGTTGTTAAGTTTTCGAAGAAGAATATTTTTACACGTGTTGGCACACCTAAGGCTGTAATTAGTGATGTGGGGTTGCATTTTTGCAATAAAATTTTTGATTCATTATTAGCTAAGTATAGGGTGACCCATAAGGTTGCTACTCCATACCACCCCCAAACTAGTGGGCAAGTTGATATTTCAAATAGGGAATTAAAGAAAATACTAGAGAAAACTGTTAATGCTTCTAGGCGGGACTGGTCTTTAAAGCTAAATGATGCACTTTGGGCATATAGGACCGTATTTAAGACACCCATAGGCATGTCACCATTCAAGATAGTATATGGCAAGTCTTGTTATCTTCTAGTTGAGTTAGAGCATCGTGCATACTGGGCTACCAAATTTCTTAACTTTAATTTGTCTTCTGCAGGTGCTAAGAGACTTATACAGCTTCACGAGCTTGAAGAGTTTCGTTTGGATGCTTATAACAATTTGAAGTTGTATAAGGAGCGTGTGAAGAAGTGGCATGACAAGAAGATCCTCCACTGAGACTTTAAGGTAGGTGACTAGGTATTAATCTATAACTCTCGTCTTCGTCTTTTTCCAGGGAAGCTTAAATCAAGGTGGTTTAGGCCATTCAAGGTGATCCAAGCCCTTTCTTTTGAGGTCCTTGAAGTAAAACGAGAAAATGAAAACTCGTTCAAGGTAAATGGACAATGGGTTAAATTGTATATGCCTAGGTTTGTGGATAATTATGAGGAGCGATTATCTCTTCATGACACTTTACCTCCTTGATCACAGTGCATGCCTTTTAGTAGGACTTTAATTTTCTTTCTTTTCTTTCTCATTGTTTCCTTTGCGTTTCTTTCTAGTTTAATGGATTTTTTGAGTTGTTTTAAGTTTTCTTTAGGTTTGCGTGGTTAGTGACAAAGAGTTTTTGGTCGATTATTTTTCAGGGAAGTTTCTTCTTCCTCTTTCTCCTCTTTGTGTTTGATTGTTGACTAATTGAACATTAGGGACAATGTTCATATTACATGAGGGGGGATTAAGATTATGTGCACGCTGATGTTTATGATATTGATGTCGATGTTAAGAGATACACACTTGATTGGTTACGACTATTTTGTTAGCTAACTTAGGTCCCATTTGTGATGAATTTGACTATACAATTATGTCAAAGTAGTTGGAAGGAGAATTGAGTTGAAAGAACTTGGATTAGGAAGCTTGAGAGAACATTGAATCATATGGATTGATTAAAGTAGTTGATTCCATAAACTTAGTCAATAACTGATGCTGAGCGATGAGGCAATATATGGAGTTTTGATGGATTTTCATTTAAGCACCAGTGAGGTCTTGAGCTATATGGCTGCATTTCATATTCATTTATTTTCTTTGTTGTATGTGATGCTTCCCTATGTGGATTACCTTCAGAACTTGCTCTGAACCTGTTTTATACTGCTAGTTACATGCTTTATGGACATGATAAAGGCTTTTGTTTTTAGCTTTTGGCTTAAATGACCCACCAAGTCATTTTTCCCTTCTTATCCCCTTTAAGCCTTTAACCTTATTTGTTTTTGTATTAATCACATTGCATTGAAACCTAAAATCTTTTAGCTTGACCCTTTCACAAGTTTATTAAGTATTAAGTATTTGATGTCCTTTACTTAGGGACTTTTGTTTTATATGCTATTTTGAGATGTTTTAGAGGTACATCTACTCAGTTGTTGTTGATTTGTGTTACTACTATCTTTTTTATGTTTAGTGTTATAAAAAACAAATCAAAAAGAAAAAGAAAAAAAGAAAAAAAGAAAAAAGAAAAAGAAAGAAAATCATCAAATAGTAGCATTGGATAGTGGTGAGTAGTTGTAATCCCATATTTCTATTTGCATATCTCAAAATTTCTTTTTGATTGTCCCACATTACTTAGTACTTTGTGAATGCTTGTTAGTAGCCTTTGCCCTTTTTTACTTTACCTTAACCTCAGCCTTATTACAACCCTTAGTAAAAGCCCTTTTGATCTACGATGGCATGTACCTTTCATTTTGTTTATGTGCATTGATGAAAATATTATGATACATGTTGTAGCTTGATACTTAAGTTTGCCGAAGTTTAGGAGATTACGAACACTTAATTTTCGTTGAAAATAAAATGACAAGATATGTTGGTTGTGACCTAAGTAAGTTGCTTGCGGACAAACAACAATTTAAGTATGAGGGTGTTGTTAATGGACATTTTATATTGATTTTAGATACATAATTTGTTAGACTCTTGTCCATTTAATATTTAAATTGCACTAATTAAAAGTTATTTGTTTTAATTTTAGGCAAATATTGAATTTGGAAGGTTCAAAAGCATCAAGCAAGAAAAGCTTAAGAAAACGTTAACGAGTGTATGTTTTTGCATGCAAGAATGTGACTTAATGGACAAGATGGCCAGGACAAAATGACAATGTAGAGAATAAGAGAAGAAAAATAGCAATATGGCAATATCATATAAAGGAAACGATAATAGCATGAATGGTTTGTGGAAAGCATACATCACACGAAAAAGAGCATGAGTTGCGTGAGTAAAGGTGAAGAGAGTAGCATACGTGAATAAGGTGGACCAAGAGCATTATTTATCACATCAACAAGGAGAGCAAAAGGGACGCAACATAAAGAGAAGAACGAAAAAAATAAGAAGTGAGTGTTGCGTGAGGATAGCTAGGGCATGAACAGTAAAAGTGGATAAAAAAAACCTTCGCATTTAATTATCCCATCAATGAATAGCGACAGTGTGAGCTTGCATGAAACAAGGAAAAGCTGGCAGGCATAAAAAAGGACAACGAAGCCAACAACGTGTGCATGAAAGGTGGCTAAAAACTCTCCTAGAATCACGAAGAAAGTAGCTGGTGCAATGAAGAAAGATGAGTATATGTGAGCTGGAGAAAAAAGAACATTGAAGTAGCTGGAAGGAGAACGCTGAATAAGGAGTGTGCATGAGTAGTTGGAGCATAGAGAGCAACGAAAACAGCTCCTCCAGCACTCACGTTACACCACCACTTCAACAAAGACTCTCTACTCACACAACGTTACAGCTAGTGGTTAAGAAACGATGAAAACAGTTGGTGGAAAAAAAAAACATTAGCAGCTAGTGGAGAAAAAGAGACTCTCCACTCATACGTTGAGGTGGAAAGGAAGGAAGCAGCTATGTTGAGGTGGCAAAGAAGGAAGCTGCTACATTGAAGTGGAATGTTGTAGCAACTGAGGGACATAACCCTCCATTAGTAGATAGCAATGCAGTAGCTAGTGGCAACAAAATATTGAAGCAATTGGTGGCAAAAAAAAAAGAACCGAAGTAGCTGGTGGAGGATGATGTTGAAGAAGTTGGCGATGGTAGAGTGAAAAAGAAAGGAAACAAAATGTGAACAAGAGGAGAGTAGCGTTACAATGAAACAAGAGCAGGAGCTAGCGGTGGAGGGACATGCGTGAATAGGAGTAGACGTAACTAATTATTTGTCACATCAGCCCTCATCCAACAATACAGCAACACAACCCTCCTTTAATATAAGCAGTCTCCGCTCATGCAAGTGACCAAAGAAGACAGCGACTTGGCCAAGACTTTTCAATCCCAGCTGTTACTGAGATTTAATTTATTTTATTCCTTATTTATTTTAATTGTGTGGATTTATTCAATTTAACCATATATTATGACCATGATTTATGTTACATTGATAAATATGTGTAAAAAAAAAAGGGTATGTAAGAAATTATTATTTATTATGTTTGAATTATTTCAAGAATTAAGGTTAAGATTGATATTGGATTAAGATAATTTTTTTGGTATTGATTTTTGCTTGATTGAATGCATATTTAGTCCTAATTTATCTTGATCACCTAGATTAAAACCTTAGATGATTGAATGCCATAACCAACGGGGTTTAACTTGTCAAAAAATTAATCAAGCGACATACTTGAGACTAAAGTGTAGACAAACCTTTGGATCTTGTGTGAGGATACCTAGGATTAACGAACTTAGTTGTAGCCTTCTTGTATTGAACACCTTTTATTCCGAATTATCTATGAACCAAGTGGGTGACTTAGATTTAGAATAGAAGGGAATCCCCATGAATATTGGGTTCGACTTGCTTAAGTGAAGTAATTCATAGATCAATCCACCATTATAATTTTTTAGTGTCCAATCTAATTGAAATCCGATACCGTAGCCAACTTCTGTCATTTGATTAAATCTACTCATTTTTTAATTCATACCTTGCATTTTTCATATTTCCTTGATTTGCTTACTTTATTTTATTCTATTTTCAAATCAATCAATTCTTGATCATCTAAGTAATTTTTCATCGTTTAATTTAATTGTCTTGCGTGTTGGAATTCCCTTGGATATGATATCCGGTTCTTACCATTTTATATTACTTGTCGATGGGGCGCACTTGCCTCTAATTGGTCTAGATAGAATTCAATTTATATTTTTTGTTTAGATCGCAACAACTACCATGTGCCTCAAATGCTATTAGTAAATTATTAACCATCCTATTATGGTTATTAAACATACATTAGACAATTTGATTCATGGTTGTGAATATGGAATTAATGTTGTGATTATATTAGTCCATATATTTCTAACATTCTCCCACTTGGACAATATAATCAACCCACCATACTAATCTTTATCATCCAAAGGTAGTCAAATAAATCATATGCAATATCATATTGACAAGATATATTTACTACATATGGTTGGGCCCTGGAGATGTTCAAATACAACAATAGCTATTAAAACAACATGCATACAGTACAACAACTGAGATTATGCATTTTTCTTCTTTTGTACCTATCATTTCATCAAATGACATATATATATCAACATATATATGTCAATATTAACAAGAAGTGACTACAAATATCATTGTACATGTTTCATATATATAATTCATAAGCAATCCATACAAAGTACTTACATGTTCAATACAAAATAGCAAACTCCCGCTAATCTTATCAAGCTAGGATCCTAACAATTCCATACGAGAGGCAAGTTCTACAAACACAAATATAGGTAAGCCTTTTGTAAGTGGATATGATAACATCCTAACTGTAGGCATATACTCAATAGTAATGCGGGATTTAGCGACTTTCTCTTTAACAAAATAGTACTTTATATCAATATGCTTTGAGTGAGAAGTACCTCTAGTGTTCTTAGAGAAATCTAAAGCTGTAGAGTTATCACGAAACAATTTCAGCGGACTTAAAATAGAGTCTACAATACCCAATGCTGAAATAAAAATCCGTAGCCATTTACTTGACAAGCTACCTCATAACACGCCATATACTCTGCCTCCATTATAGAGGATGTTGTGAGTGTTTGTTTGATACTTTTCCACAATAAAGCTCCTCCAACCATTAAAAAAATGTAGCCTAAAGTGGACTTTTTATCATCCACACATCCTATATAATTATATCTGCAGCACCCCCTTACCATAGGACATATACCGGGACGCCCATAGGTCATTCCGATACACACCCTATGATAAGGGTGCGCTACGAACAATCACTATCACTTCACATGGCATCATAATAATAAAGCATCAATATGAAAATCACTAATTTTTGAAACCATAAATTTTTCTCATTT
>JAOSBK010032341.1:0-11617 GCA_027568895.1 Erythroxylum shatona | reverse complement strand
CTACTTTTCATTTTTTATATTTCTCTTGTTTGTCATCAAAATTATTTAGTACGTGAAGTCTGTTTTGACTTAACAACTTTTTGTTTTTGGTTTCTTATAATGAATATATTTGATGATTGGTTGATCTTTACATGAATGTTGTTTAGTGATACTTCTTTGCATACTCCTATAACATATCAGGTTTGATGTTATATGAATTTTTGGTAAACTTTGTGCCAAATCTTGAGTTTTACATTTTATAAGAGAGTGAAACTAAAGTTCTATAAGTTCTTGAGAGTATTTTGAGTGACTCATTTTAATAATTCTTCAGTCTAATATTTTGGAGACCCTACCAGTCTATCATTTCACAGTTTACATGTATAACTTTTTGAGACTCTTTAAATTTGACGTTTTACAAGTTTGATGTTTTAAGACTTTTTGAGTTTATCATTTAACATATTATAAGTTACAGTTTGAGACTTTATGAGTCTATTGTTCGATGTTTTGCAAGTCTGACATTTTGAGAGACTATAAGTTTGTCGTTAGCATTTTACAATTCTAACATTTTGAGATCTTATGATTTTATTGTTGGTTTTTAGCTTGTCTAACATTGTAAGAATTTATGATTCTTTCATTTTGAACCAAAGGTTTTGAAGTGCATATTTGCATAAAACTGAAATCGAACTTCATTAGTAGAAAAGTGATTTACAAGCTTAAAAATAATAAAGTCAGAGGTGTTGGCTATTTGAATTTCTAGGAAGTTCTGATATGTCCAACCTTTCAAGTGTATATGTGTTAGGTCTGACGACATCTCTTATTCTATATAAACCTATCTAGCTTAAGAGCTCCCTTTCTTTTAGCATTATGTTTTGTCGATTCTCCTTAAAATTAGATAACCTTTTTTATGATATATCGTTAGACTCATTTTTGGTTGAAAATTTTGACATGTTATTGATATGTTGAATTATTTAGGCATGCTTTATATCTTTTTTCTTCAATCAAGTCTAGTTTTACCTACAACAAAGTTTTTGACCTCAGGAATGTGGTTTAAGATGCAAATAAAAGAAAATTTTAACTTTTTAGGTATGAGGGCTTCTGCTTTATGTGTCAAATTGAATGGGATTTCTCCTATTATTATTATAAAGGTTGTCTAATAACTCCTGAGGATGCTTTGCAACTCATCTATCTAAATGCCTTGAGCTTGATCAATCTTTAATTTTAAGCCTTGCAAAATGGTTATGTTGGTAACCTTTTCCATGTTGTTAGTATTAGGCACCGGTTTCAGAACCCAACTCTTGCTTTGATACCACAACTGTTGGGTACCGATTCTGGAACTCAACTCTTGCTCTGATACCAAACAATGTAGGACCCCGCTTCTGGAGCTCAACATTCGAACTCATAAAACGTGTGCTTGTGCTTGTTACCATGTATGGTTATTCTAATTAACCCTCATTAGTTATCCTCGGTTCATCCTCATTCTCTAATTCCTTAAGTGTCGGGCCCTATTTTCCAAATCATTCTTATATTGAAGCAAACATTCTATGCTCAACTTCCATCCGGATATTGAACATCTTAGAGGCTGAATCAGAATTCGACCTCTTCATATAATTTGTAAACCTACGTCTCTAGTTTACTTTACATCAGAAATCATCTCAGTTGGAACCCTACAGATCCAGATATATTCAAAATGTTGAAGTATGTTCAGTAAAATAACACCAGTTCATACTATTCCAACAGATTCCTTTACTTTCCTTTAATCAAAACCTTTTTCCAATCAATTCGGAATGCTGCCAATTTTTGTGGAGAGATAACACAATGTATGAGGAATCTATTGACTCAAGGATCACTTAATTTAGAGGTCAGATAACAAGGATTGGGCTGAAGAAATCAAACAAAGTTCCGTCCTCCATCATATTGAACCTGTTTGGGACAAATGGCATAACTTACTCTTGAGATATTGATCAAGGTCATTCTTAGAGGGTTTGAAAGAGGACTTCAAGATCTACAACTTTCATAAAAACCTGAAGATAAATTCGTTCGTCTATAGGGTCAAAAAAATGGGACCAAATGATAGAATCAGATAAACAGTACATTAGACGATATGACGTCATCACTAGACAATATGACGACATCAGACAATATGGCCTCACCAGATGATATGTCATCATCAAACGATACGTCCTTACCAGATGAAGCATCCTCACCAGACAAAGCATCCTCGCCAAACGAAGCGTCATCACCAGACGAAGCACCCTTACCAGACGAAGCGTCCTCACCAGACGATACCTCCTCACCAGACGATAAGTCATCACTAGACGATACGTCCTCACCAAACGAAGCACCCTCACCAGACGATACATCCTTTATTCCTGAGCATCTTCACTTATAAGGACCATAACTTTTGACTCTGATATCTAAAAATTGCAAACTTTATATCAATGGAAAGCTAAAAGAAAGATCTACAATTTCAAGAAGACAATTTTGTCAAAATCCATCTAGATTAGTACAGTTTATTCATGGAATTTTCAGATCAAATTTAACTCCCTTAAGTATTCATTCCCAATAACTTCTCAGATGACTTCTATTCACTATAATCCAACACTTCATTATTTCTAATCTTTCTACTCCATTTCATTTAGCTCATTCACTATAACCACAATTCTCAACATATCCCATTACAGTTCAATATACCCGGAACGTTAATGAGTGCATGTACAATTATTTTCATGTGTGCAAAAATTCAAATTCACATGCATGTATACTGAGCATGAAATGAAAAAAAAAATTCTAACTCTCACATTACTATTTTCTCCATTATTGAAATATAAATTCTAACCTTTGATATGGGGACAGGATGTTACACACTGCCCATCACTTACCTCTTTTTTTGGTTTATGTCCCCAAAACAGTTTTAGCCCACTCCACAAAAGCTTGTTGAACCTGTTGAAGAGATGTACAAGGACACTGAGATCTGCGACCCCAGACATCCACTACCATCTTACGATGGTCCTGATGCATAGCCCATGTAACCTCAAACTAGAATGGTCTCAATATAGGAATCAAAGAAATCCCCTTAATACATAGTAGAATTGGACCATGGTCCGAAAGAACTTGAGGCAAATTAACTAGAGAACCATCTACGAATAAGTCCTTCCAAAAATGATTAACAAGAGCATGATCTAACCATTCTTAAATTAAACCAAAACATGAAGATTTTCTAACCTAAGTGAAAATAAGCCTTTGAAAACCAATATCCTTTAGCACACCACCATTCCACCTATCACGAAAAGCCCTGCATCGACGAGCAGAAGGCGAACTACCACCTTTCTTCTCATAATCTATCACAATATCATTAGAGTCCCCTATTAGTAGCCATAACATAGAGATCAAAGATGTAATGTCCACCATAGATTGCCAAAATTGCTCCTTTAACATGTTTACAGGGATAACATAACACAAAGTAAGTAACCAAGGATGAAACCCAAGCACACTAATAACACATGGATATTTGAGTGGAAAAGTAAATGGGATGACTCTTCAAGTTATCCAAATTCCATGAGAGCCAAACCCTTCCCCTTCCTTCCCCCGCACCCCCTCAGCCTTGAGAAAATGAGGGAACCCCAATCTTCTAATAATTCCATCATCCACTAAGCCATAGCTATATTAACTCTTTTGCTCTTGTAGAGATCCTTAAACATAAGGGAGAAACTTCCCTTTTTCCCCCCACTTATATTCCATAACATAATATGTAAATCCATAAATAACATACTTAAAAGAAGAGGGAGGGAAAATACCTAAGTGGGCTCTGACTCCTTGCACGTACTCCATGTGTGTTGCCCACTTCTGTCTCTTTACCGATAATCTCAGAGGATAGCGCATCTCCCACTTTATCTGGTCCAAATTGGTCACTAAATCCAAACGTTTCCAAAACACTAGGACCTGGGTCAATATTGAAAGAAGCATTTTGTATAACTTGTGCCTGAGTATAGAGGCCTTGTAATACCCCATACCTGATAATGAAATTGACATACTTAGTTTTACTATATTCTTAAATACCTAATACTTCAAACTATAACATTTTCTATTTAAACCTCATTAATCTAGCAATTACTACTTAAAAAAATTAGACAGAGTTTCCTCTATATTTACTTAAAACCTCCTGCAAGAAACTTCAATACATTTCTCATGCATGTTTCTCAACTATCCATCTCTATGTCAAACTTCTTGACAAAATAATTTACCTATCCTCTAATACCTTTCAACACATCTAAACCAGATTTCAGACATAACTTTCATTTATTCGTATATAATTCACAATAAAATCCTATAAGATCCTTCACTTCTTTATACGTACATGTCCTCTATGTGATAAGATCAAATAAAAATTTATAGTACATTTACCTCCAAATCTTTCAAGGTCTTCTATGTGACTCTTGTCTTGTAGTAGATCTACAACTTTCTTTTAGTTCTCTTCAAAACTTACGTGCGGAAAGAAAATCCACACGTTAATTTATAGGCTTAGTGGTGTTCAAGCAATTACATTTCTTATTCAATTCAATTCATTCAATCATAACAGATATGATATATAATATTTTGTTTATATAAATATCTTCATTTATTTTTAAGCAGAAATAGGCATTTAAAAATCAAATTATGAAATACAAGCATGTATCAGTTATAATAGTTTATATCGAAATATAGAATGATCTCATTTGAAGTCCTTTAATCATTAAGCAGGCATTTATCTACTTTCTGTAATTGTCCCAAAGTAAAATTCATCAGAATTGCATCATTGAGCTGGATAAGCGGAATTTTAAAAATACAAGATCAGGTTCTCGGAACCATACAATCCATTTGTATATACATTCACATTGGAACTGAGCTCTCGAAGCCATGTAGTTCATAACCTAAATTAAATATCTTACATCAGAATCGAGGTCTCGGAGCCATATAGTCTAATAACATATATCATGATGCAGTACTGCTAACTCCTTAATTAGCATGCCAACCTTCTCACATTCCTCTAATTCCTATCTATTTTACTAGGGGCAAATCTAATTAAATTTAATGATAATCACTCATAATAGCGAATTCAAGCTATTCCATATCCGCCCAAAGCAAATGTCATTTTTTTACGTTATTGGTTTTAATTTAATTCATACAACATTCAAGACATATTCATCTCACCAATTAGTCAAAAACAAAATGCATATCAAGTTTCTCAATTTAAACATAATGTATGCCAATTGAGGAAAGTACAATCATAAGTACAAAATCTCAATTAATCATATATAACACTTCATTTAACATCCAATTAAATATTTTTAACAACAATTTCATAAATCCCCAATTTTTACTCAAGAACCTTAAATTTCCTAATACACATTTTTTAGGAAAAAGTATAATTAAAGACCACTTACCAAATTGATGTCTAAATCTTCAAATTAAACTTTCGTAAACTTCAATTTCATCATCAATTCCTTATTCCTTCTCTTTCTCTTTCTCTTTCTCTTTCTCCTTCAATTCACCTTCTTTATCTTCATAATATTGCATAACAAATTCAATTTCATGCATTTGATTCACTAATGCATGCAATCATACCAAAATCATATACTAAAAATAACTAAAATTCCATTAACTTACCTTATAAATTTTTATGTACTATTTATCAAGAACAACCATATACCTTTTCTTCATCTTTTCCTTATTTTTTTTAGTTAATATAGTGAGTTTAGGGACATACGTTGATGATTTAGTGTTTAATAAGTGATTTAGGGGTTAAAATTAAAGAAAATTTGCTTGAAAATGTAAAAATGAAAGAAAAATGGAGAAGAAAGGAGGGATGGTGGTTCTCAGCATTCCTTTGTGAAGAAGAGAGGTAGGTGACCAAGAAAATGACAAAAATGTCATGTGGTCATTAAAAGTTTTCCAAAATTTTTTAGATTAACTTTATCTATTAATTCTTTTGCTCAATAAAAAATACCCATAAGAAAAATATCAATCTCACATAAAGACCTTAATTAATATCATTTATTTTCATTAATAGTTTCAGAATTGACTTTCACTCTTTCTCGGGCCAAACTTTGACTATTAGTCAACTCTTGGTCAAACCCTCAAATCGAACTCATTTGGAGCTCTAATTTGATCATTGAGCTATCTTTGAACAATATTATCTGATGCCAAATAAAATAAAATGTAATATAGGTCTCGAGTGTCACTATTCATGACCCAAAAATACTCTTCATAAAATCAAGCTTTTTGGGGCATTACAAGCCTTCTTCAAATATTAAATTCTACTATCATAGGAGACTTTGTGTCAAAAGGTGGCACAGTAATAATTTCACTTGACATATTATCGAGTTTATATAGAAGGGGTGGCAAGATTGCATGCATGGGCACATCAATTTCAAATCATGTTAATTCAGTCAACTTAGAAGTTGAGGTGGATCCCATTTTTGACCAATGGATTTGGACATTCCTACCTTACTACTACTATTCTTCTGATTGGAATTGTTGTGGGAATTAAACACTTTCCAGATACCTGCCTTCGTCACGTTTGCTTTCTCTGAATTCCATGCTATCTCCACATTTTCTACTTCTAGGCTATCAAATATATTAAGAATGCTTTTATCATTATCCCTTCAATTATTGGAGATAGAAGGGAGTCTCTTAGTTCCTTTAGAGTTCCTACGTGATCGTTTCTGAACTGTCATCTAAGGACCAAATTGTAATTCTCCCTCATTCATCCTCATCGCCGTTGTCTGTTGGTGTTGTGAGCCGCTACCAACTCTCTCACCATCTACCCTCACACCATCATCACCATTCTTACTAGAAGAAGGGCAAGGAATTTCAGTGCAATATGAAATCAAATGTCTAGCCTTCCCACATCTATTACAAATCACCTGAACACCCTTATATTCAACCTTACACCAAACTCTTGCCACTTTCAATCTCAAAATAAGGGGATTTTTTAGTTCAACTTTAATGCAAATACGTGTAAATTTTCCCCTAGTTTCCAACACTATATGTCTGTCAATCTTAATTGGCTCCCCAATATAACTTACAACAATAAACAAGACCTCATCTTTATAGTATTCAATTGGGAACAACTCAACAATTCAAACCCAAGTAATTACCTTTGTGATTTGCACAGTTGAAGGGGAAAGCTAGGCACCCATCGAGTAATTGTGAACATATATCCTGCAATCACATAGGGGCCACCAGACATCACCGTGATGAGATCCTTCTCATAATCAAACTTCATAATAAAATATCCAAAATCTACACCAAGCATCTTCATTTTGTCTTTTAATTTCCATAAAGCTGAGAGATGATTAAATAGAAATTGAAACCTCACACTCTTCCCCATATACCTTAACAATAATAGCATGTGATGGGAACCAGTAACCAAGAATTTAGAATGGGAAGAAGAGAACTTAGGAGAAGAGAATTTCTTTGAAAATTTTGCCTGCCTCTAATCACGAGGCTCTTTTCATTAAATAGCCAAGACCGTTACAACAGAATCCATCTGGCATATAACTATTTTTGTCAGTATTCTCATTTTATTCCAGCTCACTACAAGACGTAATCAATTACTTTTGCTGGTTTAACATGAATGCAAGAGCTCTTTTTCGTTGCCTCTGGGCCTTAATTCTTCTCTTGAGCTGATACTGCTCCTTGGGTCATAACATTACTACCATCCTCTGAAAATTCCTTGTCCTCAAGGATAAAATTAGGATACTCCTTTCTGATTTGTTCCACATCCTCCCAGGTAGCTTCTAACTGCGTGTGACCTGTCCATTGGATAAGGGCTTGTGTTGACAGCTGATTCCCTTTATAGACCCTCCTATAACCCAAAATTGTTTGAGGAACAATTAATGGGTATTCTTCACAAAATTCATTTGGTAAAGGTAACAGCTGTCGGGCTGGATCCCCTCTACACTCCTTAAGCAAGGATATGTGAAATATATTGTGTATGCGGGTAGTCGATGGTAGATTAAGCTTGTAGGCCACCAAGCCAATTTTCTCAGCGATTCCAAAGGGCCCATAAAAACTTTTTGACAGCTTGTGAAATCTAATGCCCATGACTGAACGCTGACGGTAGGGATGTAGCTTCACAAATACCCAGGCACCAATTTCAAAGGATTTGTCTATTCGATGCTTGTCTCCTTGTTGCTTCATTCGATGTTGAACTTTGGCTAAGTTTTCTTTGAGTTGTGACAGGACCTGAGACCGCTCAGATAATAAGATGTATATGACATCGATTTTTGAACTTCCTGGAAGATATTGCTGAAGGTTTGGGGGTGTTCATCCATAAACTGCTTCGAATGATGTCATCTTAATAGTAGGATGCACCGATGTATTATAGTTATACTCTGCCCAAGGTAGAAATTTTAACCAAGTCTTCGGGTTATCTGTTACATAACAACGCAAGTAGTCCTGTAGACAACGATTCACCACTTCCGTCTGCCCATCGGATTGAGGATGGTATGCCGAACTAGTAGAAAGATGAGTTTCTTGAAGTTTGAAGAGTTCCCTCCAGAATGAACTCGTAAACACTGGGTCTTTGTTAGAGACAATATCCCTCGGAAATCCATGTAGTCTACCAATTTCCTTCATAAAGATTTCTGCAAGTGAAGCAGCAGTGAAATTAGTAGGAAGGGCAATGAAGTGGGCATACTTTGATAGCTTGTCAACGACAACAAAAATCACAATCCTTCCTTGGGCAACTGGTAAATGGGTTATAAAATCCATAGAAATGGATTCATAAATCTATTGAGGTATCTGTAAGGGTTGTAATAACCCTTGTGGTGCTTGATTTATACTCTTCACCTGTTGACAGACCGAACACTATTGGACATAAGCCTCTACATCCTGCCTCAACCGTGGCCAGTAAAAGGAGGAGGAGATTTGTGCAATTGTTCGATTTATGTCAGCATGTCTCCCTATGACAGAGTAGTGGTATTCTCGGAACAAAATTTCCTGTAAGCCTGATTCAGGAGGGACAAAAATTTGCCCTTTGAACAAGTTAATTCCGTCCTGTACCCTATATTCTGCCTTTTCTCTTGGGCTATCCTCAATTGTTTTGAACAGAGACATCGTTGGTGTGTGTGATGCGATAAATCTCCATAAGGTAGCCAGGAACCCACTGATTGGTTTCGAAATTTGCAACGCCATCAACTCACCATGAACTCGGGATAATGCGTCTGCTGGCCCATTCTCCTTCCCGGGTTTATAAATGATCTCAAAGTCATAACCCAACAACTTTGTGATCCACTACTGCTACTCTAGCATTTGAATTACCTGTTTCATCAAGGCTCTTAAGGATTGGTTATTTGTCTCAATTTTGAAGTGAGTGCCCAAAAGGTATTGTCTCCAACATTTTACAACCATGGTAATGGCATACATCTCTCGCACGTATGTGGATGCCGATATCATACATGGAGGAAGTTGCTTACTGTAGAAGGCAATTGGTTGTCCTCCTTGAGTTAACACTGCTCCGATCCTTGTTCCCGAGGCATCCGTTTGTACTGTAAAAGATAGGCCAAAATTTGGTAAAGCCAATATTGGTGTAGTCTTTAAAGCTTCTTTTAATTGTTGAAAAGCTTGGGTTACTGCTTCCATCCACACAAATGCTTCCTTCCTTAGTAACCTTGTCAATGGTTCTGCAAGTCTGGCATAATTTTTGACAAATTTCTTGTAATATCCAGCAATTCCCAAAAATCCTCTCAATTTTCTAACACTGGTCGGGATAATCTATGCTTTAATTGCCGCTATTTTTCCTCATCCACTGAAAGCCCCCTTGGGGATATAACATGCCCCAAGTAAAATATTGAGGAGCAGGCAAACTCACACTTCGTCTGCTTCACGTAAAATTGTTTCTCTTTTAGCAGCTGAAAAACGTGATCAAGGTGCTGCAAATGGAGTGCTTCTGTAAGATTGTAGACTAATATGTCATCGAAGAAGACAAGGACATATTTTCTCAAAATTGCCCAGAATAAATCGTTCATCTCATATTCGAAAGCTGATGGTGCATTAGTCAAGCCAAATGGAAGCACAACAAATTCATAATGCCCGTTGTGTGTTCTGAACGCCGTTTTGTGAATATCAGCTGGGTGCAACCTCAGTTGATGATAGCTAGCTCTAAGATCAAGCTTAGAGAAAATGATTGCCCTACCGAGCTCATCAAAGAGTTCTTCTGCAGTTGGAATTGGGTAACGATCTCTCATAGTTACTGAATTTAAAGCACGGTAATCTACATAGAACCTCCAGGTACCGTCTTTTTTCTTTACCAAAATTACTGGCGATGAGTAAGGGCTATTGCTTGGTTAAATTACTCCTTCACTTAGCATATCGTGGACTAATCTCTCGATTTCTATCTTCTGCACATGTGGATATCGGTATGGTCGTACATTGATAGGGACGGTTCCTGGCTTCAAGGGAAATTTGTGCTCCACCTTCCGGAATGGTAGTAAGACCTTTGGTGCTTCGAAGACTATTGAGTGAGTCTGAAGTAGTTTTTGCAGGTCCTTTAATTCTTACAATACCCCGTCTCCAATTCTCACCCCTGTTTCCATACCTGTAGGACTTATTATCAAGTGATAATAAGAAGAAATGGAGTCAGTTTTTTGATTACGAGTGAATTGGCCAAATGTCATAGATGACATTGATGCTTGTTGGATTCCCTGCAAGGTAATATGTTGTCCATCCTTCTCCAATTTCATCCATAAATTTTTGTAGTCAAATAGTACTAGTCCGACCGTAGCCAACCACTGAGCCCCTAAAACAATATCTGCACCATAAATTGGTAGTAAGCAAAGGTCTATTGTAAAGAGGTGATCATCAACCTGGATTGGAGTTTGGACACTCAATCCCGTACATTTCAAGCTCTCCCCATTACCAACAGTCACATTCATGTGTCTTGACTGTTGTATTGGTAATTTCAAAAAGTGAGCCACCTTCTCTTGCATGAGGTTATGAGTTGATCCTCCGTCGATCAATATCAAGACAGGCCGCCCTAGTACTGTACCTCTGATTCACAAGGTAGACGGAATGATATATCCTTCCAGTGCGTGTAAGGATATAGTAGGTACGTCAGTTATAGGGGTTTCTTCCTCAGTTGCGCACACGTCACTGTCAAGTAAATCTTCTGTATTATTCCCGTTTTCATCAGCTATTAGACAATGGAATGTTCTCTTGCAAGAATGCTCAGGTGAGAATTTCTCATCACAATTAAAACATAATCCCTTAGCTCTTCTTGCTTCCATTTCGACAGTAGTCAACCGTTTGATAGGCATTTTAGGCGGTAATAGGGGTGGTAGTGCTGGGTAGGTTCTCTGGAAATTGTTTTTGTTGGGTTGATTTGTCTAATGGCGAGGGCTAAAATGTGTCTGAGGTTTTGATGCTTTAAGCTTATCTTCGACCATCCTTGTCATTCCAATTGCTTCAGCCATAGTTTGAGGTTTAAAAAGGTATAACTCATTTTTAATTTCTTCCTTCAACCCTAAAAGAAAACAGTTCAATAAACTTTTAGGAATAAGTTTAGTTATTCTGTTGGACATAGAAGCAAATTCTTGCATATATGCACTCACAGTAGTAGTTTGAAATAGCTTGAATAATTGGGCTTCATGATTAATAA
>JAOSBK010032340.1:0-11617 GCA_027568895.1 Erythroxylum shatona | reverse complement strand
TAATATATTATTAACAAGTCATAATGTTAATACATGAATCACAAATATCCATTGGCCTAGGGCACACTACTAACACTGGGCTTGCTTGTCCTAAATTTCCCACTACCGAGTATGCCCGTACATGACCTTAGCAAGTGCCACGGCCTCGACCTGGTTTCACAATGGTGCCGATCATGGGGGAAGGTTATAATCGACGAATTTTTGATGAGAGACTGACAATTTGTGCCTCACCTGGGCCTATTTCTGCTGAATTTTCCACTATCAAATATGCTCGTATATGGCTGCGGCAAGTGCCCACGGGCTTGACCTGGTCTCCCAACAGTGTCGATCATGGAGGCAAGGCTATAATCGGCAAGTTTTTGATCAAAAACTAACAATTCATGCTCCACTTGGGCCTGTTTTTTTTTTAATTTCCCATTATCAAGTATGCCCGCATATGGCCATGGCAAGTGCCCGTGGCTGCGATCTGGTCTCCAGACGATTCCAGTTATGGGGGCAAGGCTATAATAGGCAAGTTTTTAAAAAGAAATGACAATTCATGATCAGTGGGGCTTGTTTGCGTTGATTTTTCCACTACCGAGTATGCCCAGAAATGGCCGCCGTAAGTGCCCAGGACCTTGACTTGGTTTGTTGACGGTGCCGGTCATGGGGGCAAGGCTATAATCGGTGACTTTTTGATGAGAAACCGACAATTCGTGACCGAATAGGGCTTGATAGCACTGGTTTTTTCACTACTGAGTATGTTCGCACGCGGCCGTGACAATTCATGCCTCACGTCGGCCTATTTTTGCTGATTTTCTCACTATCGAGTATGCCCATACATGGCCTCAACAAGTGCCCACAGCCCCGACCTGGTCTCACGACGGTGCCGGTCATGGGGGAAGGTTATAACCGACAAGTTTTTGACGAGAGACCGACAATTTATGCCTACTTAGGTCTGTTTCTATTGATTTTCCCACTATCGAGTACACCCGCACATGGCTGCAGCAAGTGCCCACGTGTTGGTGATGGGGAGAAGGTTATAATCAGTGAGTTTTCAATGATAGACCGATAATTCATGCCCCACTTGGGCTTATTTCTTCTGATTTTTTGACTACCGAGTATGCCTGCATATGACTGCGACAAGTGCCTGCGAGCCCGACCTGGACTCTGACAGTGTCAATCATGGAGGCAAGGCTACAATCAGCGAGTTTTCAATGAGAAACCGACAATTTGTGCCCAACCTGGCCCTATTTTTGCTGATTTTTCCACTAACAAGAATGCCCACATATGGTCGCGGCAAGTGGCCTCGGCCACGACCTGGTCTCCAGATGGTGCCGGTCATGAGGGAAGGCTATAATCGGTAAGTTTTCGATGAGAAACTGGCAATTTACGCCCCACCTGGGCCTATTTCTGCTAATTTTTCTACTATTGAGTATACCCACACATGGCCACGACAAATGCCCACAGCCCAGACTTGGTCTCCCGACGGTGCCAGTCATGGGGGCAAGGCTATAATCGGCAAGTTTTTGATGAGAAACTGATAGTTTGTGCCCCACCTAGGCCAGTTTTTATTGATATTCCCACTATCGAGTATGCTCACACATGGCCGCGGTAGCCGAACATATTGGTGAGCTATAGTCGACAAGTTTTCGATGAGAAACCAACAATCCGTGACCGACTGGGGTTTGTTTTCACTGAAATTTTCCATTATCGAGCATGCCAGTAGATGGCCGCAGCAAGTGCCCACGGCCTCGACCTAGTCTTCCGACGGTTTCGGGCTTGGGGGCCAAGGCTATAATCGGTGAGTTTTCATGAGAAACTGACAATCCGTGACTAGCTGGGGCTTGTTTGCGATGATTTTCCCACTATCGAGTGTACTCGGCCGTGGCAAGTGGCCACGACCACGACCTGGTCTCCTGACGGTGTCAGTCATGGGTGAAGGCTTTAATCGGCGAGTTTTCGATGAGAAACTAGCAATTGTGCCCCACCTAATGCTATTTCTCCTTATTTTTTCACTACCAAGAATGCCTGCACATGGCCGCGGCAAGTTCCCATGGCCCCGACCTAGTCTTTAGACGGTACCAATCATGGGGGCAAGGCTATAATCTGCGAGTTTTTAATGAGAAACTGACAATTCGTGACCAACGGGGGCATGTTTTCGCCAAATTTTCCATTACTGAGTATGCCTGCATATGGCCGCGACAATTCATACCGCACTTGGGCCTATTTTTGCTAATTTTCCCACTATCAAGTATGCCCACACATGGCCACGATAGGTGCCCACGACACCGACAAGCCTCCCGACCATGCTGGTCATGGGGGAATGCTGTAATCGGTGAGTTTTCAATGAGAAGTCAACAATTTGTTCCCCACCTAGGCCTGCTTCTCCTGAATTTCCCACTATAGAGTATGCCTGTAGATGGCTACAGCAAGTGCCCACGGCCTCAACCTGGTCTCCCGACGGTGCTAGTCATGGGGGGAAGGTTATAATCGACAAACCTTGGCCTATTTTTGTTGATTTTCCCACAATCGAGTATGCCCAAACATGGCAGTGAAAAATGCCCACGGCCCTGACCTAGTCTCCCGACGATGCCGGTCATGAAGGAAGACTATAATCGGTGACTTTTTGATGAGAAACTGACAATTTGTTCCCCACTTAGTCTTGTTTTTACTGATTGTACCACTACAGAATATGCCAGCAGATGGCCGCAGCAAGTGCGCACGAACTAGACCTGATCTGCCGACGGTGCCGATCATAGGGATCCAGGCTATAATCGATGAGTTTTTGATGAGGAACTGACAATCCGTTGCTGACTAGGGCCTGTTTGCACTAATATTCGCACAACCGAATATGCTTGCACATGGCCGTGACAAGTGCCCACTGCCAAATCATGGTCCCCCAATGGTGCTGATCATGGAGGTGAGGCTACCATCAATGAGTTTTTGATGAGAAACTGACACTCCGGGACTGATTGGGGCTTGTTTTTGTTGATTTTCCCACTATCGAGTATGCCAGCAGATGGTTATGGCAAGTGCCCATAGCCCCGACCTAGTCTCCCGACGGTGCCGGTCATGGGGGCAAGGCTATAATCGGCGAGTTTTCGATAAGAAACTGACAATCTGTGACCGATGGGAGCTTGTTTTTGCTGATATTTGTCACTATCAAATATGCCAGTTGATGGCCACGATAAGTCCCCTGGCCCCGACCTGGTCTCCCGATGGTGTCGGTCATGGGGGCAAGACTATAATTGCCGAGTTTTCGATGAGAAACCAACAATCGGTGATCGGTTGGGGCTTGTTTGTGTTGATTTTCCCACTATCAAGTATGCCCGGACAAGGTCACGACAAGGGCCCACAACCCCGACCTGGTATCCCAACGATGTCGGTCATAAGGGAAGACTATAATCGGTGAATTTTCAACGAGAAACTGACAATTTGTTCCCCACCTAGTCCTATTTCTGCTGATTTTACCACTACATCGGCCCCGACTTGGTTTCCTGACGATGACGGTCACAGGGGCAAGCCAAGGCTATAATCGGCGAGTTTTCAAAGAGAAGCTGACAATTTATGCCCCACCTGGGTCTGGTTTTACTGATTTTTCCACTACTGAGTATGCCCGCAGATGGTCGCAGCAAGTGCCCACAGCCTCGATCTGGTCTCCCGACGGTGTCTGTCATAGATGCCAAGGCTATAATCGGTGAGTTTTTGATGAGGAAACGAGAATCCGTGGCCAACTGTGGCTTGTTTGCACTGATATTCACACAACCGAGTATGCCTGCATATGACCGCGACAAATACCCATCGTCAAATCTTGGTCCCCTAATGATGTCGATAATGGGGGTAAGGCTACAATCAATGATTTTTTATGAGAAGCTGACAATCCATGATCGACTGGGGCTTGCTTTCACTGATTTTCCCACTACATAGTATGCCAGCAGATGGCCATGGCAAGTGCCCACGACGCCAACCTGGTCTCCCGACAGTGCCGGTCATAGGGACAAGGCTATAATCGGTGAGTTTTTGATGAGAAACTGACAATCCATCACCGACTGGGGCTTGTTTGCACTGATTTTTCCACTACCGACTATGACCGTACATAGTTGTGACAAATGCCCACCATGCTATCCTGGTCCCGCAATGATGTCGATCATGACGATGAGGCTATAATCGACGAGTTTTCGATGAGAAATTGACAATTCGTGACCGACGGGGGCTTGCTTTCACTGATTTTGCCAGTACTGAGTATGCCAACAGATGGTCGAGGCAAATGCCCAAGGCCTCGATCTGGTCTCCGAATGGTGCCTATCATAGGGGCAAGGCTATAATCGACTAGTTTTCGATGATACATCAACAATCTATCACCAACTAGGTCTCGTTTACACTGATTTTCCCACTACTGAGTATGTCCACAACAAGTGCTCATGGCCCTGACCTAGCCTCCCGACGGTGCCGGGCATGGGGGAAGGCTATAATCAATGAGTTTTCGATGAGAAATCGACAATTTGTGCCACACCTGGGCCTATTTCTGTTGATTTTTCCAATATCGAGTATGCCCACACATGACCACAGCAAGGGCCCATGACCCCGACCTGGTCTCCTGATGGTGTCGGTCATGGGGGCAAGGCTATAATCGACGAGTTTTCGATGAGAAACTGACAATCAGTGATCGACTGGGGCTGGTTTTCGCTGATTTTCCCACTATCGTATATGCCTGCACATGGCTATGGCAAGTGCCCACGGGCCTGACATAGCCTCCCGATGGTACCAGTCATAGGGGCAAGCCTATAATCGGTAAGTTTTTGATGAGTAACTGACAATCTGTGACCTGTTGGGGATTGTTTGCACTGATTTTCACACTACCGAGTATGCCCGTACAAGGCCGTGACAAGTGCGCACCACCAAATCTTGGTCTCTCAATGGTGCCGATCATGAGGCTGAGGCTATGATCGACGAGTTTTCGATGAGAAACTGATAGTCCGTGGCCAACTGGGCCTTGTTTTCATTGATTTTTCCACTTCCAAGTATGCCAGCAGATGGTCGCAGGAAGTGCCCACGGCACTGACCTAGTCTCTGACCGTGCTGGTCATCGGGGGCAAGGCTATAATTGGCGAGTTTTCGATGAAAAACTGGCAATCAGTGATTGACTGGGGCTTGTTGCACTGATTTTCCCACTACGGAGGATGTTTGCACATGGTCGCAGCAAGTGCCCACGGTCCCGACCTAATCTCCCGATGGTGTCGGTCATGGGGGCAAGGCCATAATCGGCGAGTTTTTGATGAGAAACAAACAATTCATGCCCCACCTGGGCCTATTTTTGCTGATTTTTCATCTATCGAGTATGCCCGCACATGGCCACAGCAAGTGTCCACGGCCTTGACCTAGTCTCCCGATCGTACTGATCATGGGGGAAGCCTATAATCGACAAGCTTTTAATGAGAAACTAATAATTCGTGCCCCACTTGGGCCTATTTTTGCTGATTTTCCCACTGCTGAGTTTGCCCACACATGGCAACGACAAGTGCCCACGGCCCCGACTTGGTCTCCCGACTGTGCCGATCATGGGGCAAGGCTATAATCAATGAGTTTTTGATGAGAAACCAACAATCTGTGACCGAATGGGGCTTGTTTGCACTGATTTCCCCACCACCAAGTATGCCCCTACATGGCTGTGATAAGTGCCCACCGCCCCATCCTGGTCCCCTAATGGTGCCGATCATGAGGGTGAGGCTATAATCGTCGAGTTTTCGATGAGAAACAGACAATCCGTGATTGATGGGGGCTTGTTTTTGCAAATTTTGCCACTATCGAGTATCCTAGTAGATGGCTGCGACAAGTGCCCACGGTGTTGACCTGGTCTCCCAGCAATGCCAGTGATGGGGAGCAAGGCTATAATCGAAGAGTTTTTGATGAGAAACCGGCAATCTATGACCGACTGGGGCTTGTTTACACTGGTTTTCCCACTACTAAGTATGCTTGCACATGTCCGCAGCAAGTGCCCACGGCCCCAATCTGGTCTCTCAACTGTGCCAGTCATGGGGGCAAGGCTATAATCGGCGACTTTTTGATGAGAAACTAACAATTCATGACCTGTTGGGGCCTGTTTGCAGTGATTTTTCCCAATGTAGAGTATGCCCGCGGCAGGTGCCCACGACCCCTACTTGGTCTCCCGATGGTGGTAGTCATGGGGGAAGGTTATAATCGGCGAGTTTTCGATGAGAAACTGACAATTCGAGCCCCACCTGGGCCTGTTTTCCTTGATTTTTTCACTACAAGTATGTCCGCGCGTGGCCGAGACAAGTGCCCACAGCCCCAACTTGGTGTCCCGACGGTGTAGGTCATTGGGGGAAGGCAATAATCGACGAGTTTTCGATGAGAAACTGATAATTCGAACCCCACCTGGGCCTGTTTCTGCTGATTCTCTCACTAACGAATATGCCCACATATGGCCGCGACAAGTGCCCACGACCTCGACTTGGTCTCCCGACGGTGTCGATCATAGGGGCAAGGCTATAATCGGAGAGTTTTTGATGAGAGACTGACTATCTGTGACCGAATGGGGATGATTTTTGCTGATATTCCCACTACCAATTTTGCCCGTACATGGTCGCGACAAGTGTCCATGAACTCGAACTGGTATCCCAACAGTGCAGGTCTGAGGCAAGGCTATAATCTGCGAGTTTTCGATGGGTAGCTAACTATCCACGACCGACTGGGGCTTGTTTTTATTGATTTTCCCACTACTAAGTATGCCCGCACATGACTGCGATAAGTGCCCATAACACCGACCTGGTGTCCCGATGGTGCTGGTCATGGGGCCAAGGCTATAATCGGAGCATTTTTGTTGAGAAACCGACAACCTGTGAAAGATTAGAACTTGTTTACAATGATTTTCCCAACACCGAGTATGCCCGCACATGGCCAGAGCAAGTGCCCATGACCCCGACCAACTCTCCCGACGGTGCCGGTCGTAGGGGAAGGCTATAATCGGTGAGTTTTCGATGAGACCTCGATAATTCGTGCCCCACCTGGGCCTGTTTCTGTTGATTTTTCCACTACCGAGTATGCCCACACATGACTACAGCAAGTGCGTACAACCCTGACCTGATCTCCCGACGATGCCGATCATAGAGGGAAGGCTATAATCAGTGAGTTTTTGATGAGAAACTGACAATCCATGACCTACTAGGGCTTGTTTTTGCTAATTTTTCTACTACCGAGTATGCCCTCACATGGTCGCGGCAAGTGCCCATGGGCCCGACCTGGTCATGGAGGCAAGTACATAATTGGAGAGTTTTCGATGAGAGACCGATAATCTATGACCGAATGGGGCTTGTCTTCGCCAATGTTCTCACTACTGAGTATGTCTGCATATGGCCGCGATAAGTGTCTATGGCCTCATTCTGATCTCCTGACAGTGCCGGTCATGGGGGCATGGCTATAATTGGCGAGTTTTTGATGAGAAACCAGTAATCTGTGACTAACTAAGTCTTGATTTTGCTAATTTTTCCACTACCGAACACGCTTGCACATGGCTTCGACAAGAGCCCAAGGCCCCGACCTGGTCTCTCAATGGTGCCGGTCATGGGGGCAAGGCCATAATCGACAAATTTTTGATGAGAAATTGACGATTTGTGACTTGCTGAGGCTTGTTTTCATTGATTTTCCCACTATCAAGTGTGCCCACACATGGCCGTCGCAAGTGCAAATGGCCCCGTCCTGGTATCCCAACGGTGCCGGTCATGGGGGGATGACTATAATCGGCAAGTTTTCGATGAGAAATCGACAATTCATGCCCCACCTGGGCCTATTTCTGTTGATTTTCCCACTACCGAGTATGCCAACACATTGCCATGACAAGTGCCCACGACACCGACTTGATCTCTCGACAGTGTCGATCATTGTGGCAACGCTATAATCAGCGAGTTTTTGATGAGAAACTAACTATCCGTGATCGACTGGGGCTTCTTTTTACTGATTTTTCCACTATAGAGTATGCCCGCACATAGACGCGGTAAGTACTAAAGGCCCAGACCTGGTCTCCTGACGTTGCTGGTCATGGGGGAAAGACAATAATCGGCAAGTTTTCAATGAGAAACTGATAATCTGTGACAGATTGGGGCTGTTTGTAATGATTTTCCCACCATTGAGTATGCCCGCACATGGCTGCAGTAAGTGCCCACAGCCCTGGCCTGGCCTCCTGACGGTGTCAGTCATGGGGGAAGGTTATAATCGGCTAGTTTTCAATGAGAAACTGACAATTTGTGCCCCACTTGGGCCTATTTATGCTGATTTTCTCTCTACCAAGTATGTACGCATATGGTTGTGGCAAATGCCCACAGTCCGAACCTGGTCTCCCAACGGTGCAGGTCATGGAGGTAGGGCTATAATCAGCGAGTTTTCGATAAGAAACTAACAATTCATGACTGACTAGGGCTTGTTTTTGCTGACTTTCCTACTACCAAATATGCCCTCACATGGTCGCGGCAAGTGCCCACAGCCCCGATCTAGTCTCTCGATGGTGCCGATCATGGGGGCAAGGCCATAATCGGTGAGTTATCGATGAGAAACTCGCAATCTGTGACCTACAGGGGCTTGTTTGCACTGATTTTCCCTATACTAAGTATGCCCACACATGGCCACGACGAGTGCCTGTAGCCCTAGCCTAGTCTCTCGACGATGC
The DNA here is from genome assembly GCA_027568895.1 of Erythroxylum shatona. NCBI lineage: Eukaryota > Viridiplantae > Streptophyta > Magnoliopsida > Malpighiales > Erythroxylaceae > Erythroxylum > Erythroxylum shatona. The sequence goes on along the minus strand of JAOSBK010032340.1, from coordinate 2,955 downwards.
CAGTCATCGGGGAAGGCTATAAGCAGCGAGTTTTCGATGAAAAACTGACAATTCGTTCCCTACATGGGCCTGTTTCTACTGATTCTCCCACTATTAAGTATGCCCGCACATGGCTGCAGCAAGTGCTCGTGACCCTGACTGGTCTCCCGATTGTGCCGATCATGGGGACGTGATTATAATCGACAAGTTTTTTTATGAGAAACCGGCAATCTGTGACCAAGTGGGGCTTGTTTTCGCTAATTTTTTCACTACCGAGTATGCCCAAACACGACCACAACAAGAGCCCACAGCCTCGACCTGGTTTCCCAATGGTGTTGAACATAGGGGGAAGGCTATAGTCCGCAGGTTTTCGATGAGAAATTGACAATTTCGTGCCCTACTTAGGCCTATTTCTGCTGATTTTTCCACTACCGACTATGCCATCATGTTGTTACGGTAAGTGCCCACGACCCCGACCTGGTCTCCCGACGGTGTCGATCATGGGGGTAAGGCTATAATCGGAGTGTTCTCGATGAGAGAATGACAATCCGTGACTGACTGGGGCTTGTTTTTGCTGATTTTCCCACTACCAAGAATGCTTACACATGGTCGCGGCAAGTGCCCATGGCCCCAACTTGGTCTCCCAACGGTGCCGATCATGGGGCAATGCTAGCGAGTTTTTGATGAGGAACGGGCAATCCGTGACCCATTGGGGTTGGTTTGCATTGATTTTCTCACTATCGAGTATGCTCGCACATGGTCGCAGCAAGTGCCAATGTCCCCGACGTTGTCTCCCAACAGTGCCGATCTTAGGGGAGGGCTATAATCGACGAGTTTTCGATGAGAAATCGACAATTCTATCCCCACTTAGGCCTACTTTTCTTGATTCCCCCACTACCGAGTATGATGGTGCATGACCGCGACAAGTGCCCACTGGCTCGACCTGGTCTCCCAATAGTATCGATCATAGGGGTGAGGCTATAATCACAGAGATTTTGATGAGAGAGCAACAAATCGTGACTGACTAGGGCTTATTTTTGTCGATATTGTCAATATTGAGTATGCCCACACATTGCCGCGGTAAGTGCCCACAGCCCTAACCCGGCCTCTCAATGGCGTCGATCATGGGGCAAGGGTATAATCGACAAGCTTTCGATGATGAGTAGACAATCTGTGACCGATTGGGCTTGTTTGTACTGATTTTACCACTACCAAGTTTGGTCGCATATAATCGCAGAAAGTGTCCATGGCCCTGACCTGGTCTCCTGACAGTGTCGGTCAGGGGGAAGGCTATAATCAGCGAGTTTTCGATGAGAAACTAACAATTCGTGACCTTCTGGGGATTGTTTGCATTGATTTTCTCACTATCGAGTATGCCTGCACATGGCCGTGGAAAGTTCCCACGACCCCGACCTGGTCTCTCAACGGTGCTGATCAAGGGGGAAGGCTATTGGTGGCGAGTTTTCAATGAGAAACCCATAACTCGTGCCCTATCTGGCCCTGATTCAGCTGATTTTCCCACTACTAAGAATGCCAACACATTACAGCGGCAAGTTCCCACGACCCCAAACTGGTCTCTCGATGGTGCCGGTCATGGGGGCAAGGTTATAATCGGAGTGTTTTTGTTGAGAGAACAATAATTCGAGACTAATTGGGGCTTGTTTTTACTAATTTTCTCACTACCGAGTACCCTCGGACAAGGCCATAGCAAGTGCCTAGGCTCCAACCTGGTTTCCCAACGATGTCGTTCATGGGGGCAATGCTATAATCGGTGAGTTTTCGATGAGGAATCAACAATCCATGACCTACTGGGGCTTGTTTGCACTGATTTTCCCACTATTGAGGATGCTCGTACATGGCCGTAGAAAGTGCCCACATCCTCGACCTAGTCCCCCAATAGTGTCGGTCATAGGGGAAGGCTATAACCAGCGAGTTTTTGATGATAAATTGACAATTCTAGCTCCACCTGGGCCTGTTTCTACTGATTCTCCTATTACCGAGTATGCCGACAAATTGTTGCGACAAGTGCCCACAACCATGACCTGGTCTCCCGACGGTGCCGGTCATGGGGGTAAGGCTATAATCGAAAAGTTTTCGATGAGAGACCGACGATTCATGACCGAATGGGGTTTGTTTTTGCCGATATTCCCACTACTGAGTGTGTCCGCACATTGCCGCGACAAGTGTCCATGACCCTGACCTGGTCTCCCGACGGTGTCGATCATGAGGCAAGGCTATAATCGACGAGTTTTTGATGAGGAACTGACAATCGGTGACCGACTGGACTTGTTTGCACTGATTTTCCTACTGCCAAGTATGCCTACACATGGCCACGGAAAGCGCCCACAGCCCCGATCTGGTCTCCCGACGGCATCGGTCATGAGGGCAAGTCTATAATCGGTGAGTTTTCGATGAGAAACTAACAATTTGTGACTGACTGGGGATTGTTTGTACTGATTTTCCCACCACTGAGTATGCCTAAAAATAGCCACAGCAAGGGCCCACAGCCCCGCCCTGGTCTACCGACGGTGCCGGTCATGGGGCAAGGCTATAATCGGCATGTTTTTGATGAGAAACTGACAATTCATGCCCCACTCGAACCTATTTCTGTTGATTTTCATACTATCAATTATGTCAGCACATGGCCCTGGCAAGTGCCCACGGCCCTGACCTGGTCTCCCGATGGTGCCAGTCATAGGCACAAGGTTATAATCTGAGATTTTTCGATGAGAGACTGAAAATCTTTGACTGAATGGGGCTTATTTTTGCCGATTTTCCCACTACAGAGTATGCCTGCACTGTTAGTAGTGTGCCCTAGCCAATGGATATTTGTGATTCATATATTAACATTATGACTTGTTAATAATATATTATGAGGTATTCTTTTCAAATATGCATATATTTCGTTTATGTAATGTGATTTACATTCCATGAATGGTATTAGACTTATGTCATCAAGTATGTGACTTGATAGTA
>JAOSBK010032339.1:0-11617 GCA_027568895.1 Erythroxylum shatona | reverse complement strand
TCACAATATTATACAAACAAACGTAAGGATAAAAATGATAAATGTATTCATATAGGGTTAGTATAGGTAAGGATAAAAACATTATTAAAACTGAAAAAGAGAGATTTATGTATCAAAACCTTTTAAAACGATACATTTATTATCACAATATTATACAAACAAACGTAAGGATAAAAATGATAAATGTATTCATATAGGGTTAGTATAGGTAAGGATAAAGCCTTTTAACAAAGGAAGGATTAAATACATCAATGTTAATAGTATTAAGAGAAGTTAGGATTAATTTCAAGAGTCTACTTTAAGCTTAACTAAATCTAGTTTTTGTAATGATCTTATTTCCATTTATTGTTATAGAAGCCTTATAATCTCTCCTAAGGATAAAAATATTTAGATGCTTTAGTATTATAAATAAAAATCTATAATTATAAAATTAACATAGAATCAGTCCCTCTATCATTATTCTATAAAATTTATTACAAAGAAACTACTCAGAGCTTTAATATATGGTGAAAAAGGTGAAACCCCTTTTTTACAACCTAATTTGACAAAGTCTAATATTATTGCAAATATCAATTAAAAGGAAATATATAACTCTCCCTGATGAAAAGGTCCTTAAAGGAGCAATTGAGCATTTTCCACCTTCACCTTTAAGTCTCAACATACGAATAAAAGAAATAAAATAATTTAGAGATGGTAAAATTAAATTGTCTTCTAGTAGAAAATCAACAAGTTTTAGATTAACATCATTTATACGAACTTTTTCAAACAAATATTTTACCGATATATTCAACGTCTAATATACCAAACCCTAGTCTCGTAGTAGTAGATTATAATAAAAACATACCATAACGTATCTATAGAAATACACAAAACAATGATCATTAATTGCGTTCAACTTTCCCTAGATTCTCTTCAGTAACTGACCATATGAATAATGAATTACATGTATTATAAAAATATTTTGAGCTTAAATAATATATACAAAAAGATTTTCACTCTTTTCATAATAAAGATAAAATATTATAGTTTTCTTTAAGTTACTTCTTAGAGCAGAAAAAATAAATACAAGAAAGTTCCCATAATTTTGGACAAAAATTAAAATGACCTATACAGCCTTTCCTCTTAATTAAGATTAAAAATAAAAGTGAAAGTACAAATTTGAAAGACATTAAAAATATTACGTATCAAAATAATTATACAAATATTTACCTACAAACTATAAGAGATAGACTTTCTGGAATAGAGAAATCTTTGGAAAAGCTTACTCTTACGATATAAGAAAATATTCTATGATCAAAACTCCTATGTTTAATCCTCATAAAGTATCTAGTAGTAACTCTAACCGATTTAAGAAAATGATAATAAAGATTTAACTTTTAGCCATATAAATTCAATTAAGAAGAACAAATAAAAATAGTATCTCTAATGTGCCTAATTCTTTCTCTTCACAAACCTTTAATAACTTGGTAAAAAAGAAACAATACAAAATATAAGTTAAGCTAGAATAAAGACTTGTATTTTCTAAGAAGGTAACTCTTAAACCCTTAATATGATAGAACAAGATAGTAATATAAAATTCAGTAGTTCTCAAACTTTATTTACAGTAATAAATAAATTCTATTGGAAGTCTAAAACTATACCTCTCTTATACGTAACACAAGTTTATAAATAAATGTTTGAGACTTTGGATCACCTTTAATTAAATGTAACTAATCAAATACCATTTAGAATTATACCTTGAGTTTATGTAGGCTACATTGTCAAGAAGAGAATTGGATTCAAATGGTAAACTACTCCATATGAGTTAAACATAATAGAAAGGGTGACTTAAAAATTTTCAAATTGGCCCTAATCTTCAATGCCTATCGAAATATGGAGAGAACCTAATAACTTTTCAAAATATTAAAAAAGAAATCCAAAAAAATGGGCCTCTATACTATTAACTACAACCAAGAATTCAAAAGTCATCATTGTAAATAGGATCCATTTAGACTATAGTGACAATATGAAAATTAGTTAGAACTTACCTTAAGCTCTTTGAGACTCCACAATCCCAATATAATTCAAATTCAGAACTCAAGTATCCGATGTTTGAGAGGGAGTAAGCAAACAAAAGATATTTGAATATGGAAAAGTACCCAAGCTAAAAGCAACATAATTTTACTTATCTCTCTTCCTATATCCACTTTACAAACTTCTAAGAGATGCCCCTTGAATGCATGAGTGAGAAGTCAAATGCTAGCAAGGCCAAACATTTCATAGATTGCATAGCTAAGATGATCTTCAATTAAAAATATTAGCCTATAACAACTTATCCCTGCAAGTTAGTGACTAAAATGCTATGTTTAATTTGACTAGCTAGTATTAGTGAGTGTAGACTTGGCAATTTTTACCTAGTTAAGCCTGAAGTCAATGGAACTAGCCTGATTTAATCGGGTTTTAGATCTGACTCGAGCTTTTTTTAAAAAAAAATTGGGGCCTTGTGCTGAGGAAAAATTGGTCTAACCCAAACCAGATCTTGAAATATATTATATGAAATAACTTCATTTTATGATAGGAAAAATAAGATCATTTTGTTACATATTATTGTAATTATTCAATCCTCATATTGCAATAATAGCAAAATGATGCCATTTCAAGTCCACCCTTTACCCCTCTCCAACCACATTCACACATTCACTATAGAGTAAGTTCTCTTTGACCAAAATCCATATTCTACTATGATCCCTCCTCGATGAAGTCCTTCTAGTCATCAATCACTTGATGTTTGCCTCACCTCTACTCCTTCTGCTTGCCATGCTAGTTGTCATTAACTAGCCGCCACTCGTTAGTCATGATTTGTCAAAGATAAGATGATATTCTTATAATTTATTTTCATTTTTTATCCATAATAAGTTTTTTGAGTAGTCTTTATTCATAATGCAATTAATACCAATCACTTTCAGTGAAATAAGTATGTGGATTTAGATTTATCAATATGTAAATCCTTTAAAGCTTGGAGATTATTATTTTAGTTTTGGGAAGTAAACTGAAATGGATGAATTTTCAAATGTTTAATAATGTTTTAAGGACATGTAGAATTGCATGTATGATTGAATTTTATGGAAGATTACTTTTTTTCTAATAGTTATATATTTATGATACTAGCCTCTTAATATGGGGTATGACATTGTATTATATTCTATAGTACATAAGTGTGTTAAGCCTATATTTTCTAAAGTTAAGTTAATATGACAACTCTTTAACTAGGAGCTCCTGAAAGACTATCAAAATTAGCCATTCCTAGAAAGCCTGACCTTAAAATGAATTTCTTATTAAATTAACATGTCTCTCTTATCTTGTCATATAGTAGAAACACCAAGTGGAGATGTCTCTTACAATGGATGGATCTAGAATCTCATCTTAGTAAGGGGAGGACAAAAATTATTCTTAAATTGGTAGGAGAAATAAGAATTTATTATATATATTGGAACAATTAAAATCAAAAAGTAAATTTTTTTTGTTAAGCAATATATGAATCAGTCGATCATTTAATAATAGGATTTTCTTTAGTTTATTTAAATCACCATCTTTACTATGATAATTTTCTTTTTATTTTAGTGTTTGTTATTTGTTTTTCATATAATGTTGATTCTCCTCTCCATGATAATAGGATTTGAATGTTTAAGCCATCATCTTAGGTTTTTCTAGTTGTTAGAATTCTTATAAACATGGAATTAAATTGGTGTTAAAATGCTAATTTTTTATATAATTATAGCTTCCTCAAACTTTAATTTGTTATCTAGGATGTACAAAATGAAGGGTAAACTAAAAATTAATGTTTCATAATCTAAAGGTTCTTCTTTTATAGATTTGAGGGGTATTGTATGATCATGTTTGTGCTGATCTTTGATTTTTGTTTAGGATAATGTTCCACACCTAAGATCTCATTATGCCAAAATTTCGTCCGTAGTTTAAGAACATTTGATGTTTCATATTGACGCCATTTGGTGGCCATTCTTTTACTAAATACATTTGCTTGAGACTGCTTCTATGATAACAAACCACAAATGATAATAAGTTTCACATATGTACAAAGAAGTTTTGTTGCTTTCCCTACTTTAAAGATTCACTTTTGTTATTACATGAGACTAACATCTTGCTTATTAGATTTATTATGTATACATGCTAAATGTTCATTAAAGTCTATGTATACATGCTAAATGTTCATTAAAGTGTATGTATAAATGTAAGTGTCAATAAATAACTTATACACTTATATATGTTATTTGATTAAAATAGATGAGCATATTCCTTCAATGAAGAGTTTTAACATAGTACAGGAAATATACTAACAGAGAGTTCTAATTTGGTACCAAATGAAAAAATGATTCAAGCTACAAGAACATATTAATTTAGAAGTAATGGTTAGAATCACTTCAGCAAGACTAAATTAAAGGATGAAGTTAAAAATATAGGTGGCAATTAAGCCTAGACGTGACCAGAAGTTAATGAGCCTGACCTAATTTAACCAAACTTTAGGTCAGGCTTGAGTTTTTCTAAAATTTTTGGGCTTCCTAAGCCAGATTGGCTTAAAGCCCAGAAATTCTAAGAATGCATTAATTTTTAGGCTTGACTCAACCTTGGGATTGCCAGGCCTAATTAAAAAAGCTATTTGTAAGCATTGCCATAAGATTTTAGTCGACATTCTAAAGGTGGATTCTCTTATTTATAGAAATATATGGAGTCATATAGTAGAAAGAAAATGGTATTAAGAGGTCAAATATTTTTGACCCCTAATCTAATGAGAGAGAAAAATAAAATGATTGACATAAGTTATGACAACAACAAATTAGAGTTTTTGATAGCTAACATGATCATTGGTGATGAACAACCACTCTTCATTATTAATGGAAAAGGCTTCAGAATATTGCTTACTTCACTCTAACTAGACTTCAAGATCCCAAATCAGTATGAAGAAATGCAATTTCAGAATTTACAATGATCAAAAGAAAGAAATAATAAAGACGTTGTTAAGTATTCATGAATGGGTAGCTATCACATTAAATATGTGGATGATTGACAACCAAAAGAGGGGTTATATAATGGTGGTAATACACTGCATTGACAATGTCTGGACTTTATGCAGTTGACCACTAAGGTAAATTTTATTATGTAATATTGTTATCATTTATTTATTGATTATGTTATAATTGATATTTGTTCATATTTTTAAATAATGTGTTTAATTATGTGTTGGTTCCATATATAAGTGAAAGGTTGACAACTGTGATGGTGGATTGCTTAATATAATGGAACATCGACACTTAACTATAACTCTAGATAATTGTACCACAAATGATGTAATGATAAAAAATTGAAGAATAAATTACAAGTTGGGAGCTTGATGAATGGTGGAAAGTTACTTCATATACATTATTTTATGCATATCATGAATTTGATTGTGAAGGGTGGGTTAGAGTAATAAAGGAAGCAATAGACTTGATCAAAAGTAATGTCATATATTGGGTTGAAACTAATCAGTGTGAGTTATAATGTGTTTTATAGTTTGAAGAGTGGGGTTGTAAGTGTTTTCATAAGGTGTTAATCATGTATTTAGGACTTAGATTCATGTTTTTTTATTTTTTATGTGTGTTTTATTTGATTATTGTTGAATAGGCAATAATTTAATCATAATGTATGTTTTAGGGGATATTTAATGTGTTTTGATGATGAGTGGAGATAGGAAATTCCAAGCAAAGATGAAGAAGAAGTTAAAAAAAGGAGGCAGCTATGATCATGCATAAATACAAGATAGAGAGTTGAAGGCTCTTTAACACAATAGTGCATCCATGCATGATCGTGACAGAGAGTTCATAGGCAGACAATGCATGATCATCCAAATTCCAGCTTTTCCAATTTGCTAGATTTTTTTATTTTTGATCACTTGGGGCTATTTTTAGAACCAAAATAAGTGGCGAAATCCTAGAAAAACCCTATAAAGATTAAGAAGTGTTTAAAATAAAAAATACAAAAGAGGTGGTTGGAAAGTCCAAACAAGATATTAAAAAGTGGAAATTCTAGCAGAATAAAATTGTAGAATTTTGCAATCAAGTATAAGAGGAAGAATACATCCAAAATTCAAACTCCTATTATTTACTTTTCTTTCCTTGCCATTTAATTATGATCAAATCGGGATATATTCTTACATATATGGATTGATAAGTTCCTTTTCAAAATTATTTTTGATTTATTTGTTAATCTTTACATTCTTGATTTAATGAAATATGCTTATGATGTTTATTACTTTGTATTCAATTTGAATCAAGAGATTAGATTATATCATTTATGTTGTGTTGTATAACAAGATTTGGTACCCAATAGACTTATAAAATTCAAATTAATAGGCAACTAAGAGAAATCTTAATTGTTTAATAATTATCAATCAGATTGCTTCAAATCCAATTGCATAGTTAGGAAGAGTTTTGATAGATAATTCAATTTCTATCTATTTTAATTAGGATTAATTAATTAGATCTTGAAAGAGAGTAATCATAATTATTGGATATGAAGGATGTAGTATTAAATAAAAAAGGTTAGATGAAAACAAATAAGGATAGAAGTAATTCCTAGTTTTCATCATTGCTCAATCAACCAATTCACTGTTTATTATTTTTATTATGAAATTATCAGTACTTTAATTTTTAATTTAACTTTTAGTGATTTATCTTACTGTTTACCTTAAATAGAGTTTATAAGAATTAGTGGGTGACTACTTTAATCCTCGTGGGATAATATTTTTTTACGCTATAAGATACGATCTGTGTACTTGCAATAAAGAAAGTTTTTAATTTAAAACTTGGACAAGTTTTTAATGCCATTGTCTGGGAATGTTTTATAGAATTTAGTGCAATTTTAGTTACCTTGATTTAAGGATTTTAACACCTTTCTTATATGGTTATATATGCAAGAACATAATATCTGTAAGTAGTTTAAGAAAACTAATTGATACGCAAGTTTTTGAGATCACCACGCAAGAGAGGATTTGTAACACCCCTTATATGGAATCTACAATCATCCATACACATAACAACCAAATTCCTATACACTCTTTCAAGGTATATAATTTTATTTAATGTTATACATATAAACATTACAAAACTCCCCAATGCTTAACATTATAATTTAACATTAGTAATACGTCTTTACATTTATATGATAATATGAAAGAAAACATTCAATTTCCTTTCTTTATTACATGTGAAATCATCTATAACTAAAAAACATATTCTAAAAACACTTTTTCTTCTATCTGTTACCCTTGGTCCCTGTAGATGTTCTTTGTACCTCACTCATATGACTTGGACCTACACGGAGTAACACCCGTGCTAAGCTTGAAAGCTTAGTTAGGAAAACATTTAGTTTGGATGACCACTCACAGAAGTCATCCGTTAAGCACACACATTTAGAAATATCACAATGCATATACCATATATTCATATTCATCAACCAAACATTGATATTTAATGCTCATGTAAACAATGATGGCATACTTAAGCAAAGTACATAATGTAAATATGCTTCAACATATTATTTGTATACCAAAAATGCATATTTATATGTTAAACATTGATACTCAAAGCTCATTGATACAAATTGTCAATATAATTGCACATCATTACAATTCATCATTACAACCAATACAAATGCTCATCAATACCAATTATTCATATTGTCATATCATATTTCTTCTTTATGACTGTTAAGTTTCCTTTTTGTGTTAAGCCTGCACATTTTCTATGGGTGTGGATAATAGGTGCTATATCCAAAGATATCAAATTGTGTATACCCGAAGGTATCAAACTATGGAGACCTAAGGGTATCAAACTGTGGATACCCAAAGGTGTCAAATTGTGGACACCAGTGGTGTCAAACTATAGTAGTTGCACTATAACCTTATAGCAATGCCCATCTATGCACCACCAAAATAATAGAGCAGGCACTGTAATATTTCCTTTAACCATTTTCCATTTTCACAATTCATATAATGACAAGTCATATAATTTGCATTTCAAGTCATAAAATATATATTTGTGCTCATACATGCAATTCATTACATATCACCATTAGAAAGGTGTCAAAATCACACCTGTATAATCATACTATACATATATGAGCTATACATATGCAAACAAATCATTTATGTACTTGTAAGCTTTCTTTGGAATGCATTATGCTCAATCTTAATTTCCAATATTCAATCACCCAATTCACTTATGTTAAGTCCTATCTCATTTATTTCTATATGTTTAACATATTCATAAAGGTTTGGATAAGATGCGGTAGAAATCGGAAACAAAAACAATGCCACGGTCGTGATAGACACTCTCTCCATTCATACCCCTACTTGTTCCTTAATATTCATATAAAAAATGTTAGAATTGGGTTTCTAGGTCTTCTAGACATTTCTCCCTTTGTATCTCTCATTTCTATAGCACTAACAATTAGTTCATTTGGACTCCTAACTCATAAGATATAGATCAAATATCACAAGCTGCTCCAAAATAGGGGCAACATCAGGTCACCATTTTTGATCTCAATTGCCAAGGTCATAAAGCTAGATTTAAATTAGAATCTCTTCTAGAGATATTTAGATCTATGTATTTGGTTTTATATGTTACTGAAATCACACAATTTGGAGGTCTTTATGTTGATTTATGACTCAAACAATGTTATTGGTTCAACAAACTCTAGACAGAATTCCACTATATAATACTCTCTTATCATATGCAACCAATTCTATGCAAGATAACACGAAAATAACATCAAACCATCATCTTAACAACATTCCACATCCAAATGAATCTTTTTACACATTTAAATATACACAGATATAGAAATTAACTAAGTGAAGTCCTAAACCTTAAAATTGGCAAAGTATTCCTTCCCTTCCTCTTTAGCTTTGCTTGAATCACTAAGAGAAAAATGATGGGATGAAGAAGGTGAAATGGAGAGGAGAAAAATCTGAAGCTAACGACCTCAAAGTGTCATCCATCTCCCTTCTCCATATGCCTTTTCATGAATTTTCTAGTATTAGACACATGTTTCAATCCCATTGGACCATATGTCACAATCCTATTGGACCATGTGTTACAATCCAATTAGACCACATGTTAGAAATCTATTTGACCGTGTGTTAAAACTATATTGGACCATGTGTTACAATTCTATTGGATCATGTGTTACAATTCTATCAGACCATGTGTTACAATTCTATTGGACACAGATGCTTTAATCTTATTGGTCCATGAGTTAACTTTAGGAAAATTGCATATCGATCCTTCTTCTTTCTTTAATTCCCATATTAGCCTATAATCCTATCAATTTATTTCATTCTTCTATGTCTTCAGTTTCTAATAGAATAAATTGCATGCAATTTGGTTAATTATATTGGGAGTTATATCTTGAAAACTACAAGCTGTTCAAAAATAAGGACAGTAACCAAAAGTCAACTTCAAAATAGAATTTAAAACTCTTAGAGGCAGAATAAAATTTTGGTTCCTTCGTGAAAATTTTGGATTTATGTCTCTATTTTAATCTCCAATTGGAATTATCCAATTTGGAGGTCTATAGGCCACAATATGGCCAAATTACATAAATATGTTTAGTGGAACCTATCCATTCAAGGAGGTACATCCCAAAATAACTAACTTCGGTCTTATCATGCAAGAGCAACACAAAAAATATACACAATTTAACAAAAAATCCTATTCACTTATGGAATACTTCTTTTTTCCATTCCCCTCACATCGTATTCCTAAATCCAAGCAAACATATAAAAATTTTCCATACATATTTCATGTCTAAGTATGTACGTCCATGCTCAAGTGAGCAAATTATCCATTTACCCATGCCTTTTACATTAAGTACCATCATATCTTTGACTATACTTAGATGTACTTAATTTGTTATGTTCACTTTTTAGTACACCTTATACATGTTATAATACCTTCAGGGCATATGTTGGGGCATTACAAGATATGAAAGTGACACGTTAAGAAGTAATAAAAAACCCTTATAGACTTTATAAGGCCAGGAGGTTTCAACACTAACTATCTAAGGATAATAAGACCACCAGTGTAGAACAACACTTTTGAAACTAATCTAGCGCTACTAAATAGAAAAGAAGTTAGTGTTAGGGAGGTAGAAGATGAAGAAGAACTAGGAAAGAAGGAGCTAGGTGATAAATTGAAATAAGAAATCTTACTAAGATTAGAAGAGCCCATGCCATCCTCCATTGAGAATCCACCCACTCTCAAGTTGAAGCCCTTACCTACGTATCTTAGGGATCGCATGAAAGAAGCAGTCAAGAAGGAAGTAATGAAGCTATTAGATGCAGTTATTATTTACCTTACTTTAGATAGTGAATGGGCTAGTCTGGTGTAATTTCTACTTAAGAAAGGAAGCATAATGGTGATAGAGAGTGAAAAAGGCGAGATGATCTCTACTCATAAAGTGGTTGAGGATTTTATCCAAATATTTATGAATGATTTTTTGGTCTTTGGAGACTCTTTTTATCACTAAATGAAAATTTTAGATAGATTTTTTCAAAGATGTGAAGAAATGCATTTGGTTCTAAATTGGGAGAAATGCCACTTCATGGTACATGAGAGTGTAGTTTTGAAACATAAGATATCGTGTCAATGTATAGAGGTGGATAGAGCCAAAATGAAGGTCATTAAGAAGCTTCCACCACTGAACAATGTCAAAGGAGTTCATTTATTTTTAGGACATATAGGATTTTATCATCAATTTATCTAGGACTTCTCTCTCATTGCTAGACCTTTGACTAATTTATTAGTTAAAATGTGCCTTTTAATTTTTGATGTACTTGTTTACTTGATTTTAATAGGTTAAATGAAGCACTCATTTCGGCACCCATACTGACATCACCAAATTTGTTATTGCCATTTAAGGTTATGCGTGATGCTAGTGATCTAGTAGTAGGATGTGAGTTAGGGTAACAATAAGACAAAAGGTTACATGTTATCTACTATGTAAGCTAGACATTAGTGGGAGCCTAACTAAATTTCACCATTATTGAGAAGGAGTTGCTAATAGTTGTATTCATGTGCGACAAGTTTTGGTCTTATCTTTTGGCATGTAAAGTGACCATCTATACCGACCATGCAGCGTTGAGGCATCTCTTGTAACACCAAACTCTTTGAGTTTTTTTTTGTATTGGATTGGTTTTGGGAGATGCTACTGTATATTGATATATGCATAGATGTATTTGAGTTCAAAGATGTATTTAAGTCCTGTGGATATATATATGTAATGATTGATAATGTTATATGCCAGTACATGAACTTAGAGTTCTTTGGTATGTGAAATCTTAGAGATTTTCGACATATAAGCTTCTAAGTGATTAAAACCGAGTCCATTGGATGGATATGACCATGGTGGTTAAGTTAAATGTGTTATAATTCCTTAGAGGTGATTAGACATGATTTATAGACTTATTAGACACTTAGAAAGTTCAATTTGAAAATTTGATGTACATAAGGGCTTATTTGCAAATTATTAAAAGTCAAAGGACTTAAATGTAATTTTTCAATTCTTGGAGGACCAATAAGTA
>JAOSBK010032338.1:0-11618 GCA_027568895.1 Erythroxylum shatona | reverse complement strand
CTTAATCAATTTCACTTTAATAAATGCTAATTCCACTTACTTAATCTAATCATGCTTAATTAATCATAAAAAAAAAATCGGGGCTAACATACCATCTCTTTAGTATAGCAGTTTATGATAGCCCTATGAGCAGTGACTCAATCCATGCATAGTATACTATCTATCTCTCTCAACTATAATATAATCAAGTCTGCCTCCAGTTCTGCTTAATAAATTATAATCAAACAGCCCTTGCAGACTTCTCTTATCACTATAGTACTACCTATTGGTGTACTAACCTCTAATCCATATTATAATAACTCTCTATCGCAATGCAGCCTAGATGCCAGATGCGGTGTGACAAAGGAATGCATAGATCCTAGACCTAGCAATGCAAATGCTTCATGATCATAAATAAGTAACACACTTGCAACGAAATTCAGAAAGTCTCGAGCCTCCTACCTAGTCATGGCATATACTCAGGCCTGAGATTGCTGTCGGTTGCTCCGCACCTCAGTCCTGACAAAAGGACTCCCAGAGCTCACTTGCCTCTCCCACGGCCTCTCTATCTAGTCTCACTACCTTATCTCTGCTGAATAGTGGCTTCACTCACAGATCCCCCTCTCATACCAGACTAAGCTCCTATAGCAACAAGACGATCTCTAATATGATGTTCAAATGAGCCACATTAAAGGCAGGCTCCAGACAATCTCTAGCACTCACCACTATGCCTCTTCCCACAATGCTCATAAAGGGATAACTGACTCTGCACTGTGCCTCTTCCACTGCCATACTGTACAAAACCACCCCTCTATTTGAATTCTGATTGTCTTGATCTAGTCTCGGTCTGAAAGCTCGATACTGGCACTTACTAAATCTTCTGCTAGAACCACTATGAATCTCACTGGATCTTTTCATTATGAACCCTTTCTTAGACTTTGCTTATCCCTCTCTTAATAGCTGCTCGATTATGATTGAAGCAACTCTCAACTCAGAGAAACTACTCAAATTGGAGATCGCTAAACTTGTCCACTTCAAATCTTCTACATTTATCTTCTTCGGTAGGAATCAAAGCAATAGCATATTCCATCAACTTATTAAATTGGATCTCATACTCTGCCACTGACATCCTACCTTATTTCAAATCCATAAACTCTTTCATCTTCTTATCCAAGTAGATCTTGGGTATGTACTTCTTCTTGAAGACCCTCGAGAAGTCTTCCCACTTCAAGTTGCAAGGCCTGGTGGTACTGCCTGGAACAGTCTTCCACCATTGGTAA
Source organism: Erythroxylum shatona (assembly GCA_027568895.1). NCBI lineage: Eukaryota > Viridiplantae > Streptophyta > Magnoliopsida > Malpighiales > Erythroxylaceae > Erythroxylum > Erythroxylum shatona. Next base: position 10,359 of record JAOSBK010032338.1, on the reverse strand, counting down.
GCTGGGCCTTGCAGTAAGGACACTGCATAGTCAAACTTCTCATCCAGCTCATAGTCCATCTGATCAAAAACCCCTTCTGCCCTTTCTAACCATCCCTCGACCTTTGCAGGGTCTATACTTTCGTAGAATTCCACAGCCCCCTGCTTCCGCAGCCTATCATACCTCCTCTCCCTTCTCTCGGGAACTCTAGGAGGCATTTCCTTTAATCGAGGTACTGAAGACTCCCTACTATCTCCTACAGATCCTAGGTCAACTGTTTGCCCCACTTGATCACCTATGGCAGATGACTCATAATAAACAATAACTTCAATCATCATCCATATTTCTCACAATATTTCATGCTTAACATTTCTACTTCTTGAAGATCCTCAAGAAGTCTTCCCACTTCAAGTTGCAAGGCCTGGTGGTGCTGCCTGGAATAATCTTCCACCATTGGTAAGTTGGGCCTTGCAGTAAGGACACTGCATAGTCAAACTTCTCGTCCGGCTCGTAGTGCATCTGATCAAAAACCCCTTCTGCTCTTTCTAACCATCCCTCGGCCTTCGAAGGGTCTATACTTCTATAGAATTCCACAGCCCCCTACTTCTGCAGCCTATCATACCTCCTCTCCCTTCTCTCGGGAACTCTAGGAGGCATTTCCTTTAGTCGAGGTACTGAAGACTCCCTACTATCTCTTACAGATCCTAGGTCAACTGTTTGCCCCACTTGATCACCTATGGTAGATGACCTATAATAAATAATAACTTCAATCATCATCCGTATTTCTCACAATATTTCATGCTTAACATTTCTCCTTCTTGAATACCCTCAAGAAGTCTTCCCACTTCAAGTTGCAAGGCCTAGTGGTACTACCTGGAACAGTCTTCCACCATTGGTAAGCTGGGACACTGTATAGTCAAACTTATCATCCAGCTCGTAGTCCATCTAATCAAAAAGCCCTTCTGCCCTTTCTAACCATCCCTCAGCCTTAGCAGGGTCTATACTTCCGTAGAATTCCATAGCCCCCTACTTCCGTAGCCTATCATACCTCCTCTCCCTTCTCTCGGGAACTCTAGGAGGCATTTCTTTTAGTCGAGGTACTGAAGACTCCCTACTATCTCCTACAGATCCTAGGTTAGCTTTTTGCCCCACTTGATCATCTATGGAAGATGACCTATAGTAAACAATAACTTCAATCATCATCCATATTTCTCACAATATTTCATGCTTAACATTTCTATATGTCCCTATGGATGCCAAACCATGCTCTGATACCAACTAATGTAGCGCCCTTTTACCTTAGGATATGTACCGGAACACCCTACGGACATTCCAGTATATAACCTGTAATAATGGCTCGCTACATTTAATCACTACAATCACTTAACATAGCATCATCTATCTTTAATCTCCTATAAGCCATCATCAAGAAAATCACCATATTTTAAAACCAAAATTTTCCTCATTTCATTTCATAAATCTGAATGTATTTACATTGTAGTTTTTAAACACCCATATATGTACATCATCATATCCTTATATAAAATATGCTACATGAAAGAGGAAATTACAAAAAAAGTCTATTTAATCTTTCCAATCCCAACTGACCGACCTTTAAACCATTTCTTATTCACAAAAGTACAAGAATATACTTCTTGTAGCGTCCCTCAGTAGTTAAAATCCCCTCTCGGTCCTGAAAAGTCAATGTTATAATTTTGGTGAGTTTTGAGAACTCAATAAGGTAACTATCGTCGATGGTTCACTCAATTCATGCAACACATCACACATATAACATATACTTTACATCTTCTCATTTTTGCATAAATTATCACATATCACATTTTTATTTAGGTTAGAAAAACATACATTTCAATCATTCAACATAAGTATAACAATGCATATGAAATGCTCATGTGACTCTTTTCCAATTATTATGTTGTTGTGACCGAGTGCCTTAACTGTTCCATATCTATTGTAGATATCGAGCTCATTTATACTGCCCCTTATCTGTTAGGGATACAGGTTCATTTTACATAGTGAACCTTTGGCTCTTAATCATCTCTCATTATCTGATCATGCATTCATGTATGGAATGCATCTCTCATATTCAAACAATCATGTTAAGAAGCACTTATTTCGTAACATTCACATATAAGTAGCACTTCGATATCACATTCATGTATCAAGTCTTGGACCTTCTTTGTCCAACATCAACATAATCAAATCACATTCATACCATCATTCAAAACATATTGTAAAGAAAACAATTAATTGAGTGAAACCTTCTAGGTTACTCACAGATTACTCCAGAAGCTATTGTCTTGAAGTCCCGACAACGTTTGGATATTGGCGTTCTAGTTTCCCCTCTATATCACATAATATACACATATTATAAATTGCACAACTATAAGTGTTTATTAATGCACATGTATGTATAGGAAAGATGCATAATGCATGTTCATGACAAATCCTAGGTATCACTCTATTATTTTTGTCACGTAAACATTTGCATTTCCAAACTCATATAAATATCATTTATAGTTATGGTTTATACCTGAATAAATCATTAGAATCTAATTTCACAACCCAATGAATCATTTCAGGTTTTTCCTGAACATACATTCGAGTCCACTGTGCATTATCAATCTGACTATGCAAATGAAGTAATTTAGCAATACTCTCTTCTAGAAAAATGATCTCCTATCTCTTAAGTTTCTAATGACACCAAGATCATTTAATTTGGTTAAAAAATTCAAAAGTTATACTCTAAATATTTTCAAATTGATCTTATGCTAAAATAGTGCCCTGTACTCAACTTCCATCTAGAAATTGGAATTCTTAGAGACCAAATTAAAACTCTATTTCTTTAGAAAATTTGTAGTCCTATGCCTCTCGTTGACGCCAAATCAAAAATCATTCCTTTTGGACTACTAGAGAAAACGTTATAGGTAAAAGAAGGAAGGATTTTGGTGAGCAAAAAGCTCTCGGCTGCTCAATCTTGTTTGTGCACAATCGTGCGCTTTTGATTAACCCAAAAAATTATGTCACGGTCATGCAACACTAGTGCACGGCCGTGAATTCCAAAGTAAAAAAGTCATGGGCTTGCAACCATAACACATACCCGTGCACACCAACAACCAAGTCATGACCGTGCGACCTTAACGCACGACAATGCGCACCAATCTCCAGAACCAGTACCAATTTTATAACTCAATCTCTCCCGATTTTAGATGGATAAGATTTTTGTTGTAGAGGTATAACCATGTGTTTCGAGTCTAATGGTTTAATTCTCATGCCATTTGGAGGTCGGGAGAAGGAAATATAGCCAAAATACTGAAGGATGTTTGAAACTATCTACTTTCCTATAAACCTTCAAAGTCACAATCGTGCAGGAGCACGATCGTGAGATTTCTGTTGCATGTGGAAAGTCACGATCGTGCGGGTATGTGGCTAATGAATCCTGCACAATCGTGCTTTTCCAAGTCCTCTCCTTCTATGTGATCGTGTTTTTCTTCCTTCTCCCATCTTCCGAAACTGCATATTCTTCTTCTTCTTCTTCTTCTTCTTCTTTTTCTAAATCCTCCATTTCTAATTTATATCAACCCCATTTCAACTTCCATTTAACTCAAATCATCCACAATTAAAGCCAAAATCCCATATTAAAACACAACCATCAAAACAGAAAATCACACTCACACATATCACCCTTTTTCTGCCCTTCTTCACTTCTCTGTTGCTCTTTTTCATTTTCTTTAACACCATCTTTTCATCTCTAACTTAAAATTTTAATCTTTCCTATATCAAAACATCACATTACACTTTTTCCTTAACTCTAAACTCATTTAAATCCATCTCTATAATACCTGAAGAAGTTCACGTAAATAATAATAACAAAAACAGAGTACACGTATGACAACTTATTTCTCCATAAATTTCCTGCATTCATCTTATACAAGGTTTCAATGATATTTCAACTCTAAAAATCATTCTACACTATCTTTTGCCATAATGATCATAAAAAACACAAGACAAAGCATCAACATTCTCATCCTATATCCACGGTGTACATTTGAAAAAAACCATTTTCTCATGATCATGCAAGATAAATAAATCTCCAAATTTGATTCATATTCCTACCACTCATAATGATTAACATGATACTCACTTGTTAAAACTCCAAAATCTTCAACATATCAAGAAGCCCTAACTTCTCATGCACCCACGTACACCATCTTGAAACTGGTTTGGGTTAGGTTTTTCTTGAGGCAAATGAAAGAAATAACAAAGTAGGAGTGGTAATAGATAGAGGAAAGCAAAGTTTAACTTTGGTGAAGGTTTGATGAGAACCTCTATGTAAGAGAAGAAGCTCAAAAAAGATAGCTACAAAAAAAAAGAACTAGGACAGAATAACAATACTTGGCCTTTCAAATGAAATTGCATAGTAAAAATTATACTAGACAAGTTACACTTGTCACTTACCTAACTTTTAAGGCTTTAACTAAGTTCCTATTGAACTTTAGAAACGTTAGAACATCATCATCAACCAAAATCCATCAACATCATCAAATTCCTCTTACACATTCAAAGAAAAGAAATAACAAGGTGAAAAGAAATGCCAGTTCTCTCTCCTTGTCTTCATCTTCTCTCTCTTCTTCTTCTTTCTTCTTGGAGTTTTCCCAAAGTGGAAGAAATTAGAGCTCCCTTTTAGGTCTTCATTCTTTTCTTTATATATCTTTTCCATTTAGGGCAAACATTAGGCTTTACCCGGGCCTAAAAGTATGAAATATCCCTTTAAAAGTCACATTTTAAAAGTCAGTCTGTGTCTGCTGTGGTGTAGGCCACGATCGTGGCATTCAATTTTTGCTCTCTGCCATGATCGTGTCCTCCGAATTCTCTATTTTCTTCAATATTTGATCTGAAACACTAACAAACACATCAAGGCACCTCAAATACACAAAATTTAAGCTCAATATCATGCTCTAACCTATAAAGCACTCAAAACACAAATATCTAACTAACATAATCCTAACCTAAACATGCACTAATCCTTCAATTTGACAAAGAAACAGATACTAAACTACCCACTAAAATATTATGTAACCTATAACTATCAGTTATGAAGACTAGAGAGGTTAATTACATTGATGAAGATCATATGAGATTATTTAGGTACAATTATGAGAATAATAAGTAGGTCAATCCACACTAGTAATCCAATTTAAAAGGCAAAGATAAATGATGATGATAAAGATCCAAAGGGTTAAGGGGAGGATATGGTGATAGCTAATAGGATGCCAAGGGTTACAATGAAATATATGGCATCATCCATTGAAAAACTATATGGAGAGTTTAAAGGTATGTAAACTAATCTAGATTGGATGATGGCTTACCTTCTGTAGTTTCCATCGCTTCCAACACCCTAAGGTTCTAAGGCTTCTCATTACTTGATGCATACATATAATTTTATTTAGGATGTTTTCATTTTTCTTTATCTTGTTATATATTGTTTGATGTTTATGTTTATGATTTTATTAATTCGAGAATATTAGAAGTCTTGTCTATAAGCCTCTATAGTTTTCGTTTGAATTTTATTCAGATTTTAAGTAAGGTTACTTACTTTAAGATAAGAAATTTCCATTTCAGTTGTGAATTCTTAAGAGATTTTTTAGATCTTTATTTTCTTACTCTTAATGTATAACATTAAGGACAATGTTATTTTAAATATAGGAATTTTTTTTTTCAATGACAGATTGATCTAATTACATGAAAAAATTTTAAAATGTTTGTGTTTTTAGTTTTCATTTTTAGGGGTGTTAGGTTCTCATTATTACCTTTAAATTGATAGTATGAGTTTATGCATAACTCTTATGTAAAGATTGACTAAAAAATTAGATGTGTAATATGATTAAGTTAGTGTTATGCAAATGTTAATGGTATTTTTATTTTGATTTTAGATACATAATTTGTTAAGCTCTTGTCCATTTAATGTTTAAATTACATTAATTAAGAGTTATTTGTTTTGATTTTAGGCACATTTGATTTGAAACATCTAATACCATAAATCAAGAAAAAACTTTCAAAGGAGCTTGGGTAAAAAATGTTATCGTTTTAGCCACCTAAAACATTAATGTTTTGGAAGACAAAAAATGGAGGTTTTTGCATGAATGATAAGTTAAAAAGGAGTGGGAAAAGGATAGTTGGAGGAAGATTTAATACACAAAAAAAACAAAAGGAGAGAAGAGTGGTGGAAGACAAAAGAGAGCATGAGATGATGGACGTTCAATACATAAGAGACAAAAGAAGATGGTTGCAGCAAGGGAGTTGGGAAAGAGGAGGGTTAGGTGTGAAAGAGGGCTGGAATTTATTCAATACGGTGAGACAAAAAGAGAAAGGAATTGTTGGCAGCATAGAGAAAAAACGAAGAATTGAGTGTTGCATGAGGATAGCTATGTTGTTGGACCCCATTTCTGGAGCCCAACTATCCTGAGTCATAAAGCGTGAGTGGAATACCCTGTAGGGTTATTTCAATGGAATCTCCTTAGCCATCATCAGTTCATCCAATTCTCATAACATCTCAACCATAGGGTGAGCCCACACCAGTCAAATGCCCGAATCACCATTTGATGTCTTCAAAATATTTGTAGCTCCATGTATCTAATTTATTTTGAAATAATAATCATCTCATGTGGAGCTCTACATATCAAGTTAAGATTAAAATACAAAAATATGTTCCATAAAACAACCAATTCATGCTCTTCTAGTCAATTCTCTCACTTTCTCTCCATCAATATTTTGAAAATCAACACTAATGGATACCAACATTTTTTGGAGGGATAGAAAAATGTGTTAGGAATCTATTGCTTCAAGAATCTTTTCATTTAAAGGTCGGATGAAGAAGTTATGGCCAAAAGAATCAACCATGATTCTATCCTCAATTATATTGTACCTATCTTGGGACAAGTGGCATAATTTTTCTAGAAATGTTAGATTAAGGTCATTCTTCAACGATTTGAAAGAGGACTTCTATATCTACAACTTTTGTGAAAACTTTGAAGCAAAATTTTTCCATTTAGAGGGTCAAAAATTCAAATTTCCGAAAGTGTACAGTGTATACATGCCCACCTAACGGACATACATGGGGTTGGGGGCCATTCCAGACCCGAGAAGGTCCGTTTAATGGACATGAACTGGGCTGGGGGTGTTTTTACACTCGAGAAGGTCCATTTAATAGACCTAAAGTCCGTCTAACAGACATATATGACACAAGACTCCTTCCAAAGCCTCTCCAATGGTTCCCACATCCATTCTAACATCTCTTTCACTCATAATCTTCCCAAATTCACTTCTTCTAATGCAATATAACTCCTTAAGCGTTCAATTACCATTTTGGTTGCATTAAACTCCCAAATCTCAACTCAAACGCCTCCTCACACATAACAAGTTCTCATCATTACTATAGTTGTTCTATATATACATCCTATGCAGCATCACCACTTATAATGATTGTATCTCTTAACTCCGATATCCAAAAATTTCATACTTTATGTCGTTGGAAAGCTAGAAAGATAAGCTACGACTTTCATGAAGACAACTTTGGCTAATTCTACCTTAATTGATACAGTTTTCCCTTAAGTTCATAATATAATTTCCACACCTATGAACTTGCAAAATGCAATACCTATTCATATCAATTCAACTACTAAATACTTTTCATTAAACTCTTGAATCCCACCTCAAATGATTCATCCCATAAAACCTTTTCAATCTTTAACATGTTATTCTAAAATAAGCAAAAATTTGCAATCTCAATAAAGAAGCATATGCATACACATATTTTACTTCCACAACCATCATACTCAACCTGTAAAATGACATCTTCATACAAAAAAGGAAATCCTCAATTTTACATTCTCATTGCTAAGTAAATGTTTGAACAAGCTTTATTTACATATCAACATAACTAACTTAATAAAAATACAAGTGGATGTTCAATTCTTGAGATGCTTAATAAGTTATCCAATTGTGTTCGAACTAGTTTAGTACAAAAGCTAATTATCTTGGAGTTTGTCCAATTGCCTTGCAAGGATTGCTAACCTTCTCGTTCTACACTTGAGGAGGAAAAATGATGGGTTGAGCCACACAGTTCAGTGGCTAATATATTTATAGCCATTGGCAATTTGCCACAAATTCAATCATACACATATACATATATCAATATAGGAACATCCATACCTCCTTTTATTCTAACCATTCAAGCCTCCACAATTCTAGTTCAAAACACATGATTAATGGAGTTTTTATATAACATATAACAGTTATATTTCAACATCAACATAATCACTCAAATGCATCATACTTGACAATTCAAAGATGCAATGGAAACAAATGGCTCGAAGGTTCCATAGAAACAGAATGGAGAAACCGAAGTTTACCCCAAGAACATAATGAGTCCATTTTCGGAGCTCATATGCCACAAGCAGGCAGTCGGGAGAAGGCTCTTGTCAACATGCACATGACCAACAGAATGGTTCCACTCTCACCCAAACAAAAGCACATAATCATACTTAATTCATTTTATAATTTGCTCATACTTTCATGCTTTTTCTTCTTTTCATTTAATTCAAAATGTTATATCCTCTTTCAAGGTATAACATAATCACAATGCATCATGCATTTCTGATCAAGTCACAATAATTCAATTTCAAGCAAATCCATTTCAAGAAATCACATACACACACCTAGGCAAGAATTTGCCTAATCACATAATAACTATAGATAAATTACCCACCTTCTTTCGCTTGAAAATCCAAACTCAATTGTACCCTTCCTCTTGCTCTTGAATATAGTTTTCTTGATTTCCTAACATCACCAAAATTCTCATTCAATCCACATTTAAATGGAAATCCCCATAAAACTTGCATAATAAAAAAATACAATCAACACAAATCATGTTGGACCCCACACCCCACCCGTAGGTGTTTAAAAGGTGCCTGATTAAAGTTGGATGACGCGATATAACCCGCAAACACACGCCGCAGTATAACTCGCAAACACCTACATTTGGCTCAATGGTAAGAGGCGTGCTTGTAAAAGCAACAAAACCTTGAGGTTGGGTGTTCGAATCCCAACCAAAGAAGATAATACTGATTAAGGTTGGATGCCGCGGTATAATCCGCAAACACACGCCACGGTATAACCCGCAAACACCTATGGGTGGGGTGTGGGGTACAACAAATCAAGCTCAAACCTAACCTACCTATAGTCAGGTTAGAAAATCCAAAACCTAGTTTAGAAACCCTAAAATCAAATGGGTTCTCTCAAATCATCTTCTTCTAACACAAACCCTCCATTCTTTACACAAAACCCCTTTCTCTCTCTAACCCCTTCTCTGACAAAGCAAGAAGAAAAAGATGAACTTACCTTGACAAGCTTGATTTCTTCTTCTTTCTTCATCCTTCCAAGCTTCTCTTGCACACTGCCATGAACTCTCTCTCTTCTCCTCCCTTCTTCCATTTTTTTTCTTCTTTCTTTTGTCCTCTCATGACTTCTCTCTTTCTTTCTTACTTCAAGCTCATTTATTTGGTCTTTTCCAATTTTACTCTTCATTTACTTAGTCCTACCCATTTTACCCTCCTTTTGTCTTTAAAATTAACATCTTATACTTTTAACTCCTTAACTAATTCCTTCCAAAATCTAGAAGGAATTTGATAACACTTCTTTCTCGAAAAATGTTCCTCATTGTCTTAATTTTCTAATGACATCAAAATCATTCAATTTGGTTTGTAAATCTGAAAGTTATATCCCAAACATTTCTAAACTATTCTTATAATGAAACAATATTATATGCTTAACTTCCATCCAAAAATTTAAATTATTAAGAATTGAATTAGAACTCGATTTCATCAGACGATTCTCTATCTCTCTAGTTTAATCCAAATTAAGAATTATCTCATTAGGATAACTATAGAAAACATTATGGCTAAAACACCGAAGCATACTCAGTGAACATGTTTCAGCTACATTTTCCAGCTTACCACTTCCAACATTTCACATATAACCAATCTTTTACTTAAACAATTTTTTCTACTTCATTTCAAATTCGAGAATTCTCCTTTCCTCTACATATGTCTAATCACCAACAATTTCTCATTTAATAGTTCTAACTTCTAAGAAAAGTTTGGGTCCAACAATCCTCCTCCTTTAAAGAATTTCGTCCTCAAAATTCTTACCTAAATGATCAAACAAATGGAGGTAAGGTTTCCTTATGTTTTCCTTAGTCTCCCAAGTAACTTTTTTGCTCGATTAATTTCTTCCAAGTGACCATAGTTAATAGACTCTCTCGATCTTTCAATCACTTATTTGGTCATTCACTTTCTTATA
>JAOSBK010032337.1:0-11618 GCA_027568895.1 Erythroxylum shatona | reverse complement strand
CTTGCAAGGCATCGGAAACTTCAAGCTAGTTAGGAGCTTTGTATTAAGTTAGTATTTTGGTTGGCCCTCCAAGCATAACATCATGGAGCATTGTCATGTATTTTGGATTTAAACTTTATTTTGTATTATGCTATTTTGAGAATGTATGTACGAGTATGTTTGTGTTTGTATGAAATTATGTAGGGATGTTGGGATCGGGTCTGACGTTTGGGAAGCTCGTCGCGGGCGCAGCCCGAGGGGCCACCTTGGGAATAGGGATCCAGGGCCCGGGCCCAACAATTTTACCAATTGAACTTAACAAGAACTCAAGATAGTAAGCTCTTATCTTTAAGCTCATTCTAAGCTACATATGGACCCGACATGTAACTCCATTAAATCAGTCCCCAACACTTGTAATCAACCCTTTACTCTACCTCTATATGAAAATGAACTTGCTAAGGTATAAGTCCACTTATCTCATAATGCACAGTGGGCTCCTATTTCTAACCATAGGAAGGAGATTGTAGTGATTATTTCTCCTAATCATAACACTTATAAGATCCAAGAACAAATTGAGCCTTGCATCTATGCACCAGAAAATGATGAAGTTCTCCATCTTCATATAAAATGTAAGGGGGTAAATAATGCTAATAAAAAGCAAGCATTAGAAGATGTGTTGCTCAAAAAAAAATTTACTATCGTTTTGGAGATTAAAATAGAAGTTGATTCCTTTTCCAAAGAACTCTGGTTTATTAATCGTAGCTAGAAGACACTTTTAACCATCATTTTCACTGTTGTAGGATTATTTGGCTTTTGATCTCAATCTCATTATAATCGATAAATCAAGATCTTCTTACTAGTTTATTCATCTATTTACATATATTATGTTTTAAAACACTTAAGTGGAAATAACCTTTATCTATGCCATAACATGGCATCTCAAAACTCTTACTGAGGAAAGATATCAACATGTTAGCTAGCTCTGTCATCTATCGTCAGCTTATAGTTGGTGATTTTAACAAAATTTTATTTACATATGAAGTAGAAGGGTACACCACTATTATAATCCAAGTTGATGGCTTTAGACATTATTTGTTTAATTTTGGACTAAAGGACATCACTTATAGAGGATTTCATTACATTTGGAGTAATAGACAAAAGGGGAAACTCTTTTTGATGAAAAAATAAAATCTTGACATGATTAATGGAGCATAGACCTTAACATTTACTAAAAGCACTTGTGAATTTCTAGCCCCTATGTTCATAGAACACTATCTTAATAATGTTAAATTAAATGTTAGCAACTATAAGAGAAGAAGTCCATTCAGATTCACAACTTCCTATCTAGTCATCCTAAATTTCAAAATTCAATCTTTAAAGGCCTTTCCTCTCCAACTAAGGGTTATATGTCTTTTAAATGTTGCATAAGACTAAAGGCTATGAAGGAAAAGCTTAAAAAGCTTAACTCCAAAATTGGAGCTAATCTTTACAATCTATAAATATCTCCAGGGATAAATTGATTAGGGTATAAAACAATATATCTTCCTCTCTAGGGAGTATGGTTTTATTGAATGAGGAAAATTTTGGCTCTTTGTAACAAATCAAATGTCTTTAATAATCACAACTCTCTCCTTGTATAAAGATCTAGAGTTTTATGGTTAAAAGACGGGGATGGAAAAATCAAGCTTTTCCACAATTCCATTATGAGCAAGAATAACCTTCACACTCTTATGGATAGCTCTTGGATCAATTGACATAACTAAGAACATCTTAAAAACTTTGCTCTTTAATACTTTAAAGGCATCCTACGAAATTTTAAATACCTCTCTTTGGATGTTGCTACCCTAAAATCTTTCATTCCTCCATCTATCTTTGATCAATAACTTCTAATGTCTGGTGCTCGTTAAACACATAATTTTCATTATGAATTCCCAAAAGGTCTTAGGGCCTGATAGTTTCAATGTGTTATTTAAAGCATAGTTAGGGATACCCTCACTAGGGATGTCCTAGAATTCTTCAATTTAAGTAAGTTGCTCAATGAGCTTAATAGGAACTTCATATCCTTTATTTCTAAAATTATAACCTTAATATAATGTATGATTATAGACCCATCTCCTATTGTAACATGGATTATAAGATCATTTCTAATTTTAACCAAAAACTCAATACAATTATGCAATTCACGACTAATTCTAGTAAAGGAGTATTCATTGGTGATAATATTATTTTACTCTAAGATTTATTCAAGTGCTATTATAGAAATGTAAATATTAGAATTTATGCATTTAAAATTGATTTTAAAAAATATTTAACTTAATTAAATGGGGCCTCTTGTTTATATTTTTAAAGGTGTTTGGTTTACCCTCTAAGTTCACCAACTAGATCCAATTAATCTCCACTAAGGTGCTTTTAAACTCCCTAGAATCCCTCCAATAACTTTCAGGGTTATCTATTAATGGTAACAAAAGTAACTTCATCTTTTCTATTAACACTTAAGAATTAGAAAATGTGGTGGCTAATATCTCTGGTTTTCAGCTTACCCATCCTCCTTTTAAATATATTGGGATTCCTATGGTGACCTTATGACAAATTTAACATAATCCTAAACCTCTTTTTCATGATATTTACAAGAGAATAGGAAGCTAGAAGAATAAGTTCCTCTCAACGGGTAAAAGACTCTAACTTATAAAATCTATTCTTTATGGTTTGCAGGTCCATTGTTTATATCACCTCTTACTTTATATTAAAGTCACAAAGAATATTGAAAGTCTTCTAAAGAACTATCTCTAGAGTAGGAAAAGAAAAAGTTAAATGGATGGAGGTTTACAGATCCAAAGACCTAGATAAACTTGCGATTAAGACTAATGGTGTAAGGCCCCAAACTATACCTAGTAGAAATAGTATATGTTCATGAAAGTACATATATGATAGGTGTAAAAAATTGTGATAAGAATGAGAATTTCATATGACTTGAATTTTGGTATTGATGGACTATAGTTAGTTACTTAGGATTAATTGATGCCATTAGAGCATTGAGGTATTAAATTAAAAGGTACATTTGGACTAAAAAAATTGTCAAGTGACAAGTTAAGTTGGTACATAAAAATTAGTATGATTAAGCTTATGAATTATTGACATTTGGCATCATTTAATGTGTGACATTTGGCAGCATAATAAAAGGACAAGTAGCTTAATTAAAGTGTTACAAATGGTAGCTTAAATGGTGGGCAAATGGGCTTCATGCCTTAGTTAAGCTAGTGACACATAGCTAGTGATGAAGAAAGTTTCTGCTAGAGTAATTCCAGCTTTGTCCATTCTTCACCTTACTTCCTTCTCTCCACCGAAACTCCCATTTTCTCTCCAAATTCTGGAATTTTTGCTGGAGTTTGGATTGTCATCACTTGAATTTTGGTAAGCTACTGAATCTAGAAAAAGGTTCTACTAATTTTCTGTACTATTGTTATGTTAATTCTGAAAGTTACACATTAAACTTAGGTATGTGATGGTTGTTTGGAAGTTTAGTTTAGCTAGATTCTTGGTGTTAAATTTGAAGTTTAGTGAGGTAAGGGAACTCTAAACTTGGTATCATGTTAGAACATGTATTGTTTGATGTTTGAAGTGGATAAAATGTGTACTGGATTAAGAAAGAATTGAGGTTAGAAACTTGATACATGCTGGATACTTGTTAGAAGGAGTAGTTCCACTAGACAGGTATCAGTATTTTAACCATATCTTGACCTGTAGGTATCCAAATAGGATAATTTTAAATTTAGATTAAAATAGATACATATATCTACAACTTTTATGAAGGAATCAAAATTTATTTCTGTCACTAAAGGTTTTGAAATTTGGCTTGACTTGAGTTCTAGTTGCTATCTATGGTTGAGAATAGTATGTAGTATTTTGGGTATAAATCTCATAATAATGAACCAAATTGAATTAAATTTATTTCTTTTGAAACTTAATACATAGAGAAACATTTGTTTAAAAGAACAAATTGTCTAAAAATGTCATTTTCTAGGTCAAAATGGCTATACAAACCTGACCCAAAAACTTGTCCTGTGAAAACAACTGTTTGAAGGTTTCGGGTCACTTATCCCAAAATTGTGGGAAATGGTTAGGAAGGTGAAAAACATGGGGTTTTGTGCAATTGATGAGCTAGATAAGGTTTAGTTAATTTATTTCATACAATAGGACTTAAACGGACTTGTTTAAGGTGTGTTTGTACTTAAATTGGTATTCGATGTAATTGAGTAATAGTGAGTTTAATTATGCATTATTAATTGAGATAATGTAAAGGATGTATGGTTTAATAATGATGAATACAATGTTGAATTGCTTGGGGTGATCATGATCCAAAAGCTTATGTATTATAAATTGGCTATGGATGTTTATGAATTGGGAATTTCTGAGATAACATTGTGATAATTCCAAACCATCAGTTTCTGAGGAGTTTGATATTTGGGATTGTGTTAGAAGTGCTTCCTATTTATGATGACTTAATACCTTTATTGATATGTTATTACACAAACTTGTAATTGTATGACATGTTAGTTTGTTTGGAATCAATGAATATGTCAAGTTGAACAAAATGGAATAAAGTTGTATGTGTTGCAATATGTTCCTTATGTGAGAATTATGAAATGAACCTGTTTTGTATAAAACTGTTAAGTCCTAGTTGTAGGTAAATAGGTATACCTAGAAGCGTCTGAAACTGCTCCTATGACACTTCGATGTCTTCTGTTACTGACACTTCGATATCTCCTACCACTGACACTTCGGTGTCTCCTATTATTAAGGCATAAGTCTCTCCTGTTCTATGATACCGATCACGGTATCTCCTGTATTAGTCCCTTTACCCACTTCTGTAAGACAGATTAGTAATCTAACTTGTTTTGTATTATAATACATGTTTAGTTTTGATATAAACAAAGTTTGTTCTGGTTCAAATCATGTTTTGATCTAAAGGGTTTATACTCTATTCTTATATTTAGTTATGACATTTGTACACTCTGATGTTAGACTTAAATGATTTGCTTCAACATGAGAAATATTCTATATTGATAAATTATATTCAGTTCTAAAATACATTGTGTTTGAATTCTGATATTAGTGAGTTTTGCTCTAGAACAAATATATATTATGTTTTACTATGTTACATTATGTTCTATGATTCATGACATTTGTATTGTTTTGATATATTTAAGTCTTGTCTTAGGCAACATCCGTATATCCTTCCAGGAGTTATGCGGGTGTTACAAATAGAACAATAAAGAAAATTCTTTTATCAACAAAGAACTTGGAAGTTGTTTATGGATCAAGAATCTCTTTAATTAAAATGGGTACATACTTAATACCTAAAAGGCCAAAATTGGTGGAAAGTCTTAATTAGAGCCAACACTTTTTTATCCTTAGTTTAAATGCTTAAGCTAAGGGACATTTTAGCAACTTCCATTAAGCACATATTAGGGAATTGAGACAATATTTGGTTTCGGTATGATTTTTAGCATCCTAATGTCCTTCTACACCTTCTTCCTAATGCTTCTAATGTGATGTTTAAAATACTCGCTTCCTTAAAAGTTAAAATAATTATCAACAATAATTATTGTTCATGGTCACAATCTCAAATTGAAACTTTCTCCTCCATTACTAATGCAATGCCTAATTGTCAACCTATCGCTAGGAAGGAGGTTTAGTTTTCTTTTATTAAGGCACAACTTATATTGTTTTATTAATAGGTCATAGTCTAGAATCTTTGAGGAATCCATCCCTAAGTACCCTAGATTGACCTGGTATGGTCCATTGTAAGCCTCCTTAAAGCTTCGTTTTCCTTATAACTGAAAATCAAAGAAAGGCCAAGCACCAAAGACATGTTGTACTAGGGATCTCTCAATAATCAAATGTTCTTCTCTTCAACATCTCTCAAGAAAACCTTTATCAACTATTCTTTAATTGCAGCTTTGTTAAGGCAAACTAGGAGAAAGATCTTATGCTCCCTGTCCTGCAATCCAATGTTATTTCTTAGAGATAAATCATATATTAGGCTTGTACTATCAAACATAAAACTAAGGACAAAGTAAGGGCATTTAGGATTCCTCTAACTTACATAACCTATTCTAGGATCTTCTCTAACTAAAAAAAGGATGCAAAATCTTTCATGATAGACAAAATTAATTAATTTAAAAATTAATTCTCTTAACGATAATGTCTTTAATAGATAGTTATAGTAATTGAACCCTATAATTTCTTTATATGCCCTTTGCTTAATATCGTCAAAGTGCTTTGTTTTATTCTCGGGAAAACTATTCATTTATGGTTCCCTCATAATTGTAGAAGGTTCCAAAGATTCTATTTATGTTTTATTCTCTTATTTCCTTCTTAAGGCCATAATTTTGATTTTGCACGTAGGTAATTAGACGTACATTAATATCTACATATTTTTTTTAATGTATATATGGATGTTGGCTACATAATTATAAGATTTTTCTTTTACGTTAATATATTATTGATAACGAAAGAATAAATTGTTGCTTTTATTATTACAAATTGTTGCCTTAAAAAATTCACTTTGTTGTCTTTTAAAGACTTAAAGTGTTGCAATCTCTACTTAACATTGTAGCTATAGTTTAAAACTAATATATTACCTTAGCAAAACTTTGTTATGGACAATCAATCACAATAATCAAAGAACAGTGCAGAAAATAAACGAATACACAGATTTACGTGGTTCACCAAAATATGGCTACGTCCACAGGTGGCTAGGGTTTTTATTCACTGTGAATTGTTTTCCGATAATACGATACACTGTGAGCCTAGTGTAAAGTCTAGTATATTTTATCAGGCTTCATATCTCAACAATTCTCTCACTTGGAGACTGATCCAGTCAACCCAATCTTCATTCTCCATGCCAATGTACCTAACAAACTCACGTAGCCGCAACATCTCCCACAATATGGTAAAAGACCAATTAAGGCCTTGCATGGCCCTAGTTTCCTAACATCTATACCTTTATTCAGCATGTTTGCTAGATTCTTATCACCATCAATCTTCTTCAAACACATCTCACCTTTCTCCATCAAACTGCGAGTGAAGTGATACCTGCGCCAGATGTGCTTAGTTCTAAAATGATACACTGGATTCTTCACCAGCTGTATGTTACTCTGACTATCAATGAAGAGAACCTTATCATACTGCTTCTTGCCCAACTCTTCCAAGTAATCAATCAACCATATCATCTCCTTACCAGCTTCAACTATTGTAACATGTTCAACCTCTGTAGATGACATAGAGACACACTTATGAAATTTAGACATCCAACTCACTGTTGTCCCATCTATAGTGTAGACATACCCGAATGTACTCTTGCTTGAATTCGCATCTCCACTAAGATTAGCATCAACAAAACCCTCCAGTATTACCTTGCCATTCCTATAACAAAGCGAGGTGCTAACTGTTCCTTTCAAGTATCTCAGAAGCTACTTCACAGCTTCCTAATGTTCTTTCCTGGATTTGACATGTATCTGCTCACAGCTCCCACTACATGTGCTATATCAGGCTTAGTGCAGACCATAGCATACATCAGACTCCTAACTGTAGAAGCATAAGACACTTTTGCCATATGCTTGCGTTCCTTAGCTGTCTTGGGTGATTAATCCTTTAACAATTTGAGATAGTTAGCCAAAGGCGTGCTCCTGGGCTTAGCATCATCAACTTTGAACATAGACACATCTTCTCAATGTATCCAAATCTACTTTGTTGTACCTAAATCTTTTATCTCAAACTCTGAAGACAGTCTCCTTTTAAGATTATTTATCTCCTCCATACTTGAACCTGCAATCAGCATATCATTCACATGCAGAAGTAAAATAACAAAGGAGTCAATAAACTTCTTGATGTAACAACACTGATCCTTTTCACTCTTGTGATAACTGTTTCTGAACATGAAGGAGTCAAACTTCTTGTACCACTGTCTTGGAGCCTACTTTAATCCATACAACTACTTTTGAGCTTACACACCATGTGTTCCTTACCAGGAACCTCATATCCCTTAGGTTAATGTATGTAAATTTCTTCCTCCAGATCCCCATGTAAAAATACTATTTTTACATCCATCTACTCAAGGTGCAAGTTCTCTGCTGCATCAATACTCAACAAAATTTTTATTATAGTTAACTTCACAACAGGAGAGAATATTTCAGTGTAGTCAATACCTTTCCTTTGTGAATATCCCTTAACCACAAATTGAGCCTTAAACCTAACTGTACCATCAGTTTCATTCTTTATCCTATAGACCCACTTGTTTATCAAAGCTTTCTTCCCTGCAAGTAACTCAGTTAACTCCCAAGTATCATTCTTCTCAAGTGACCATATCTCATCATCCATGGCTTGCTCCCATTTGATTGAATCCTTCACCTGCAAGGCCTCATCAAAAGATTCTGTTTCTCCTCCATCAGTCAGCAACAAATAATGAAAGGATGGTGGATACCTTTCGGATGGCCTAATAACCCTGGTAGATCTCCTCAACACTAGTTCAGGTGTGACTGGCTGCTATTCTGGTTCTACAACAATATTTTCTGGATTTTCTGACAACTGAACCTCAGCTCCCACTTCTTCTGCATCTTCATATCGCACCCCAAACTTGTCCTTATACAGGACATTTTCATCAAATGTCACATCACAATGTCTCAAGATCTTCCTATTCTGGTCATCCCAAAATCTGTATCCAAACTGATCCGAACCATACCCAATGAAATAGCACTTCAAAGCCTTTGCATCAAGCTTGTCTCTCTTCTCTAGATTAACATGAACATAGACAACACACCCAAAAGTCCGCAGGTAAGTAAGCTTGACCTCCTTACCCGACCAAACCTCTTCTGACATCTTAAAATCCAAAGGAACTGAAGAACCTCTATTTATCAAGTAAGCTGTCATGCTCATTGCATCTGCCCAAAACGTTTTTGACAACCTAGCATGTAGTCTCATGATTCTTACTTGCTCATTCAACGTTCTGTTTATCCTTTCAGCAATCTCGCTCTATCTTGCCTTGTCAAGAACTATCCTGGTGCACCTGATTCCCTCTTTAGCATAGAACTTCTTGAATTATGTAGAATCATACTCTCCACCATCATCAAACCTTAGACATTTAATCTTCAATCCTTTCTAGTTTTCAGCTTCAGCCTTCCACCTCTTAAAGATAATAAACACATCTGACTTATGTTTTAGAAAGTAAACCCATACCTTCCTGCTGAATTCATCAATGAAGTTGACGAAGTATCTTGAACCACCAAGAGAGGAGACTGGAGATGGTCCCCACATGTCTGTGTGTACTAGTTCTAGTCGTTCTGCCTTTAGTTCTCGCTAGCCTTTGTAAAACTGACCCGTTTCTGCTTTCCCAGAACACAACTCTCACAAAAACCCAAATAAACAGATTTCAAACCTTACAGATACCCTGTTGAAGCTAGCATCTTCATCCCCTTCTGACTTATATGTCCTAGTCTATTATGTCACAGACTCGAGCTAGATGTACTATCGACTACAACAACCATGTTTGAACATCCTGCGGTACTATATAAAGTTCCAGATTTTTTGCCACGTGCTATCACCATAGCTCCCTTCACAATTTTCCAGGAACTCTCCCCAAACACTGCCCTATAACCCGTGCTATCCAACTGACCAATAGAAATCAGGTTCTTCTTCAAGTCAGGAATATACCTGACGTTTTGTAGCTTCCATCTACCTCCACCTGAGGTCTGTATACACACATCCCCTTTTCTAGCAATCTCCAAGGCTTTGTTATCAGTAAGATACACTTTCCCAAAATTTCCAGACTTGAAATTATAGAATATCTCTCTGCTCGGAGAAGAATGGAATGATGCACCGGAATCAAATATCCAGGAGTCAACTGGGCTGTCTACGCTAAGAATTAAGGTGTCACTAATGTCTTCCGCAGAACATACAGAATCATCATCTTTATGAGACTTATTGTTTTTCTGACCTTTCTTCTTCTTAGGTTTAGGGCAGTCCTTCTTGAAGTGTCCTTTTTCACCACAGTCCCAACAAGTGACCTCCTTCCTGCCTTGAGATTTTTCCCGCCGTCTTGATTTCGATCTACCATGTTTACTATGGCCTCCCTTCGACTTATTCCTACCCCTTCACTCGACACTGAGTGCATTACCAGACGAATCCCCGATTTCTCTTTTACGAATGCTCTCGCTCAAGACAACATCTCAGACTTCATCAAACCTTAGCTTCTCAAACCCACGTGAACTGCTAATTGCAGAAACAACAATATCCCACAACTCGGGTAGAGAGGACATCAAAATTAGGGCTCTAATCTCATCATCAAAATTAATATCAACAGAGCTCAATTGATTGATAATCATATTAAATTCGTTAATATGATCTGCGACAGATCCACTTTCAAATATCTCCAGATTGAGCAAGCGACGCATCAAATGTACCTTATTGATAGTCGAAGTTTTTCGTACATATTAGACAGTGACTTCAGTACTCTTGCAGTCGTTGTCTCCTTAACGATGTTGAAGGCAATGTTTCTCACCAACGAAAAATGAATCAACCCTAGCGCTTGCTGATCTTTCAGATCCCAAACCTTCTATCTCATGGTTTCTGGCTTCATCCCTGACGAGGGTTCATGGAGGTTTCTCTGATACAGATAATCTTCTATCTGCATCTTCCAAAAACCAAAATCGTTTCCATCAAATTTCTCAATTTGAAACTTCGCGCTTTCCATCTTTTCAGATTGTTGTGATATGAACCAAGGCTCTGATACCAGTTGTTATGGACGATCAATCACAATAATCAAAGAACAATGCGGAAAATAAACGAACACACAGATTTACTTGGTGTAAAGTTCAGTATATTTTTTCAGGCTCCATATCTCAACAAACTTAAAGTAATATTTTTTATTTTGTTGCCTAATAAAAAAATTATATTGTCTTATGCTTATTGTAACGCTACTTCTTATCACGATATGGATTCAGTTGCCATAATAAAAAGGTAATAATAATTGTACTTAGAGCTACGCTTTTGTTTGTTACTTAAAGCACTTTTTGTTCGAATAATAGGAAAATTAAGTAGAATATATAGTAAAGTACTTTCAGAAAACATATATAAATATATAGGTTATGGGTATATCACGTGTTCTATGAAGGCCTTGAATGAAACCACAGTTTCTAAAAAGAGATTTCTTAACACCTGACCTTTACCCTGCGTTTGGTTAGCGTCCTCGTGGGTGAGGACGTTGGACAGAGACACAAAAGTTCTGTACTTCGTGCTATTTGCTTGGTGTCCTCAGTCATTTTTGTTCCGTCTTCAGAGGACAAGGACAGAAATTTTTGTTCCTTCCAAAACTGAGGTATAAGAATTTTTGTACTGAAAATGTCAAAAATAACCTTATGAATTACATACGAAACCTAACACATCCCTTACAACAATAACAACAACAACAATAACAATAACAACAACAACAACAACAACAACAACAATAATACTAATAATAATCATCATCATCATCATCATCATCATCATCATCATCATCATCATCATCATAATCATAATCATAATAACAATAATAATAATAATAATAATAATAATAATAATAATAATAATAATAATAATAA
>JAOSBK010032336.1:0-11619 GCA_027568895.1 Erythroxylum shatona | reverse complement strand
CCTAGTTTTGCTGTCTTGTATAGCCAGAGTGATTTTAGAAAGTTTGTTTAGGACAATGGGTTCTTTGATCTCAATTCTAGTGGCCCTCTTTACACCTGGACCAATAAACAAACTAGCCCTTCCTTCACTACTTGGAAGTTAGACAGGACCCTTATCAACTCGGCTTGGAGTCTTCAGTTCCCTACTTCTCATCGTGTAATCCACAACCCCAATATCTCTGATCATTCCCTGTTAGTGGTCAGGTCAGTTGTTGCTCCTTCAAAGAGGAATGCTCCCTTTAGGTTCTGCAACTTCTTAGCTTCTCACTCCAATTTTCTGCAAACAGTAGAGGATGCTTGATCTTCCCCGGTTAATGGTACTCCTATGTATAAGGTAGTTTCCAAGCTGAAATTAGTTAAGCAAGCTCTCAAAGTCATGAATTCTGGTCAAATTGGGGATCTTAATGATAGAGTGGAGAATTGTCATGCCAATCTTAATTTCATCCAGGACTAATTGAGAGCCTTTCCTAGATCTCCTACTCTGTTGGCTTAGGAATCTGATGCTATCAGTGATTTGTATCGAGTTTTGGAGGATCAGGAATCTTTCTACAAACAGGCCTCTAGGATAAATTGACTTAGAGAAGGGGACCGAAACACTAAATTCTTTCATAATTCTCTCCTTACCAATCGCAACCGAAATTCCATATTCTCTCTTGAAGTGGGCAATGGGGATAGGATAGTGGGGCTTCCAAAAATTCAAGCTCGGTTCCTTGACTACTTCAAAGGCTCTTAAGGTGCTGTCAAGTCTCTTCATTCGTCCAAAGATTTTGTGGCTCATCTTTTTCCCAATCCCTTACCCGACTCTCATTTTACTGCTGTTATTGTGGAGGTTTCACCTCAAGAAATTAGAGAGGCCTTTCACTCTATTAATCCCAATAAGGCCCCGGGCCCGGATGGCTTTAATGGGTATTTCTTCAAGCAGGCCTGGCCTATTATAGGGGGTGAAGTTACTGACGCTATCCAAAATTTTTTCCTTTAGGGTAAACACCTCAAAGAGCTTAACTCCACTTTCATCTCTCTCATTCCTAAACGTGCCCACCCCTCCACAATTTTAGACTATCGGCCTATCTCGTGTTGCAATATGCTCTATAAGGTGATTGCTAAAATTTTAGCAAATCGGCTCAGAGATCTCCTCCCTCACTTAGTCAGTCCAAATTAGAGTGCCTTTCTAAAAAATCGTAGAATAGGGAATAATATCCTGTTAGCGCAAGCCATCTTTAAGAACTATCACATTTCCAATAATCAGAAGCGTTGTGCTTTTAAAGTGGATCTACAAAAAACTTATGACTCTATTCATTGAGATTTACTTCTCAACACTCTAGAAGCTGTAGGTCTCCCACTAAGGTTCGTTGGGTGGGTTAAAGAATGCATCACCACTCCTTCCTATTCCATTTTGGTTAATGGATCCCCTACTAGATTTTTAGAGGTCAGTCTGGCTTCAGACAAGGAGATCCGTTATCACCTTACCTCTTCATTCTTTGTATGGAAGTCTTCTTTAGGCATTTGAGAGTTACCACTGGGGCTAATCCCTTGTTTAAATACCATTGGAGATGTCAGGGTCTGAAACTCAATCATCTTCTTTTTGCTGATGATCTCTTACTGTTTTGTCATGGGGATTTGTTATCTGCTCAGACCTTGCTTGATTCATTATGTATCTTCTCAATGTTTTCAGGCTTGGAAATCAATACCTCCAAGAGTCAGTTTTTACTTTCTCCAGAAGTCAGTTACTTGCATCATAGGATGAGACTGGTCTCTGGTCTTCAACAAGGATCCCTACCTATTCGGTACTTAGGGGTTCCTCTCATTACAGGTCGTCTGTCCAGGAGAGATTGCCTCTCTCTCTTACATAGGATTGATACTTGAATCAATAGATGGACCCATAAAAGCCTCTCTTATGTAGGGAGAATACAATTGGTTATTTATTTCCTCTCTTCCTTTCAAGTCTATTGGTCCACCCACTTCGTTCTTCCAACTTTAATTCTTAAGGCCATAGAATCCAAACTTAAGCATTTCCTGTGGGCTGGGAAGGTAGGGTCGTCTTATCATGCAAAGGTAAAATGGAGTGACATTTGTAGACCTAATAAGGAGGGGGGCCTCGGAGTCAAACATCTGTCTACTTGGAATCAAGTTCTGTTAGGCAAACGAATCTGGGTTAATGATAGGGAAGCTTTATGGGTTAAATGGGTGCATTTTATTATATTGAAAAGGAAAAACTTTTAGAGTGCTCAACCTACTTATAACAGTTCTTGGAGTTGGAGAAAGATCTTGTCTATGAGGGATAAACTGAGTCATCAATTCAGATTTAGGATTGGAGATGGTACATCTACCTTGTTTTGGCAAGATCTATGGCACCCTCACGGAATCCTGAAGAATTTTTCTACTTCGCGAGAGATCAATGGCTCGACGCTACCAATGACAGCAAGAGTTTCTGAGGTAATCTTAAATGATGACTAGAGATGGCACGAGGTATCAATGGACTTCCTAATAGCTCCCAGCCTGATTTTCTGGAATGGCTCGCTAGCCCCACCAAAAGGTATACCAATGGTTCAGCCTATAAAGTCTTGTGACCCCCATTACAGGAAGTCCCATGGCACAAGCTAGTATGGTCTAAACATAGTAGACCTAGGTGCTCCTTTATCTTATGGCTCGCCTTCCTTCAAAAGTTGCCAACCCAAGATAAAATGCCTTTCTTCCACACTCCTAACCACTATTCCTTGTGTGTTCTAGCTAATGAAACAAATGAGCACCTATTTTTTGTCTGCCCCTTCTTAAAAGTTGTTTGGGACCGTTTCCTCTCACATTTTAATGTGCCCTTCCTTCTTCAGCCCACCCTTTCCACTATCCTTTCCTGGGTTCCTAATACCTCACATAATCTAGTCCCAGGTATAAATCTTTTCCCTCTCCTACTCTCCACCACTATCTACTTTATATGGGGAGAACGCAATGCACAGACCTTCAAAGATGAAGCTAAAGATGTGGCGAGTGTGTCACTTGGAGTTATCTCCCACGTTAGGGAACTTCTCAGCTCACACATCGAGTCGAGGTAATTTCCATTCTATTATTCACTAACTTTGTGCAAGTTGTCGTATCCGATTACCCCTTGATTATCAGCGAGCATGGACTAGTTGAAGTTTCGAATAAGAGTTAGTTGGCGATCCAACTCCCTAAGTTGGCTCTCCTACTTTCTTCAGGTTCTATGGCAACACCAAGACCGAGACTGGAAATTTTCCACACTGCCACTTCCACTGCAGTCTCTACGATGAGATATTCCTGGCAGATCTTTAAAATCAGCGGTTCCTTGCTGCCTTCCTACGGCAGCTATTGTGCTGGTTTGCTTCTGTTTTTAGTTGTCTATTGCTCCATGCGGGCTTGTCTGTTTTACTAGTTGAGGTAGTTTCTAGTTTATTGGGTTCCTTGTCAGTTGATAGTGTTTGGTGATTAGGGTACTAGTGGAGGTTTAGTTCCTTGTACTGCTGCATGTGTCCTAAACCAAGTAGTCCTTGTTCGTTTAGGTGGAGCATAGCTTTTTCTTGAGATGTAGTGCCTCCTTGCACTAGGTTCGCGAATTTCTTGTACATATTTTCTCTTTTATAAATTTTACTGATTTATAAAAAAAATTACTCCCAATGGATAAGACATATATTTTAAAGACGTAGGAGCAAGCTTAATGCTTTATTGCTTTAAGGGAGGCTTATCACTCTTTAGAGGAAGTTGAGAGAACATCCAAGGTCATAAAAGGACAAGGTAGAAAAAGGGAATATACTTGGGAAGTCTAATAAGAGAGAGTCTAAGGAAAGGGATAGAAGAAAGGAGAACTCATGGGTCTGAGGATGTGATATCATTGCATCTGAATATGTCCTTGAAATATATTCTCAACTATACAAAGAGCAAGGATATCATTAATCCCTTGAAACCATTAATAAGTAACTTAGTGATCGAATAAGTTTTGTCACTCCCACCAAGATTATAGCTATAAGAAGGAAAAGTGTCAAGGTCAGTAAAAGGCAATGGATTTTTTGTTAAGAAGGTTTATTGGATCAGATCGTGGTAAATAGTCCCAAACTACGGATAATAAATTGCAATACAATTAATCCTAGTCAAGTAATCATGTTAGCAAACCTATGGTAACCTCTCTTAGGCCTTGCTTATTAACACAGTAACATTGGAGATTTGAATTTAAGCTAGTCAAAGTTAAAGAAATTTGGATTTATGCTTGAATCATCAATCCATATTATAGGTAAAACAAAGAAGAGAACGAGATTAAAAATTCAATTATTTTTTAATTAGAGGATATCAAGGTGATCAATCTCAATGATGACGTGATGGTCACTATAAGGACACTAGCCAACTATAAGGTAAGAAGGATTTTGGTTAATATAGAAGCTATGATGAAATCGTATTGTATGATGTGTTTAAAGAACTAAAGTTCACAAAGACACATTTTAGGCTACGTTGATTTCATTGGTTGGATTTTGAGGGGGAAAACTTATGCTTTAAGGAAGATCAGGTTGTTGATGAAGTGAGAAATAATGCCTAGGTAGATATCAATTTTATGTTATCTAATAGACCTTCAGTATACAATGTCATTATGAAAAGACTTTCTTTATTCCATTAGGCTATGTTGTCACCATACCAATTAATGATTAAGCTCCCCACTTATAATGGTATAGCTAAGATGTATGGGGACTTAGCTGGGTAGTTCTATTTAAAGCCTCTAAAGCTGATGGGAGCTTTAATGTTCATGAGATCAACTCATAAGAGTTAGAAAAGTGGTAGAGAAAAGATCTTACATAAGAGATAGTATGGGAAGTATAAGAGAACCTAAGAAGGAAAGGCTATTGAAGGTGGAGGCTATGATTGAAAAAGCATATTTGGAATTATTATTGAGAAAGTAAGTGAAAATCTTTGATTGAAGTATTTAAGATAAAAGAGGAATTGATTTAAGTTGGGTGGTGTACAAATTAAATTTCAACTTTATTATAGGAATGTGAGATAAAATAAGCATACCTTTGCCTTGGAAAGACAAAAAGCTATTAGGGAAAAGTGCAAAGGTTATTAAATCAATATAAGATACAATATCTACGGTGGTTGGGCAACATGATGATGGTTAATAAGTCAAGTGAAAAGTGATGCATATATATATATATGGATTTTGTAAACCTTAACAAAGTTTATGTAAAGGACAAGTTCTTAACTAAACTAAACTAGTTGGTGGATGCATCTATTATCCATAAATGGATAAGCATAGGTGTTTATTTGAGATATCACTAGATCTCTATATATGGATCATACATTAAGAACACCTTATTCATTATGCACAATGACATCTAATAGTATTAACTAATGCTTTATAACCTAAAAATTTGGGGCAAGATACTAAAGGTTGGTCAATAAGGAATTTAAACCACTACTAGGTAACAATGTGGAGGCGCCATCAATGATGATTGTTAAGATAAAAAATAGTGTTATGTATATTGTATAAAAGATTTATTTGAGATTGGGTG
This sequence comes from Erythroxylum shatona, assembly GCA_027568895.1. NCBI lineage: Eukaryota > Viridiplantae > Streptophyta > Magnoliopsida > Malpighiales > Erythroxylaceae > Erythroxylum > Erythroxylum shatona. The sequence goes on along the minus strand of JAOSBK010032336.1, from coordinate 6,077 downwards.
AAGATTTGGGAAAAAATTTAACCATCATAAATGTGTATTCGGTATAGCTATTGAAAAGGCTTTGGATTTTATAGTCACCCAACATTGTATAAAGGTCAACTTAGAGAAGATAGAGGCAATTCAGACTATAGAATCCTTATGCTCTATTAAGGAAATTTGGAGGCTTATAAGAAGATTGAAGAGTTGTTCTAAATTCTTTTTTAGATCAATATATCATTACCTAACCTTCTTTCTCATACTAAAAAAGTTAAAAACTTTAGTTAAGGGTTGAAGTGTCAGTAGGCTTTTAAGTAGTTGAAGGCTTACTATAATCCTCACTATTATCCACCCCTCATTAACGAGAAGCCTTATTCCTTTTTTCATCAATTATAAAGTTGATGTTAGCTCAATTTTAGTAAGGGAAGAGCAAAACCAATAGAAGTATGTGAAGTTAGAAAAGGTAACTTTATCATTGGCGGCTTTTATGAGCAAAATCCTTTTTGATGCTAATAATGTGAAGATAGTCATATACTTTCTATTATAATAAACAGTGAACCTAAGACATTTTCACTCAAAGGTAAAACTCATTTGTAAAATGCACATTTGTTGAGTGATCATGTACTCAATATATTTTATCTCTTAAGGAAAAAAGCATTCATAAAGCAAAATTTGCTAAGCAATCTTACATCTAATATGTTTTCACTTAAAGACAAAATGCATTCATCACAAATAAACATATTAAGTGATCATGATCCTATGACATTTTTTCAGTCTAAGATAAAATGCATTCATGAAAATAATATATATATATATCATTATTATGGAGTTAAGACATTCTTATCCTTATGAAGAAAAGCAAAACAATTTATCTAAAACAAATAAGGAAGAAAGAGTCGACATAACATAGGAAAGAAGGTTTATGAATAATCGAATTCGCATACCAAAATTATAATGAAAAATAAAAATAACAACATTCCTATAATTATAGAGGTATTACAGTCTCAAAGATATATTTATGTAATTGCCAAAACGCATACATAAAAACACTTGCCAACCAACTTTGCAAATCATTCAGTAATCCATACATCTTCTTCCTAACTAATCCAAAGACTAGTCATTGACCCATCAAAGGGCCACTAAAGGTTCGATATCAGTAGGAGGGAATAACCCTCAAACCCTTCCTTGTTAAAATTCTTTTCAAAGATAAATAAAACTATTATGGAAAGATTTATGTGCAGGCTTAGACTTTGAAGTAAGCTCAAAGAAAAAAAGTTACTAACACTCAAGCCATTAATGGAAAACTCTGAATGCTTAGACTTTGGAGCAAGTTCAAAGAAAAAAAAAGTTCCTAACACTCAAGTTGTTAATGAAAAGCTCTAAATGGTTAGACTTTATGAGATCATTTCATATTTTAAAGCCCTCAATAAAAGGGCATAGTCATATTGTTGCAATTATAAATCTGAAAAGATTTTCCCTTTAAAAGATCACGCTATACATCCATTTAGTACTCATTTCTTGTAAGATAATTTGCTTTTAGGATTCATACTCTAACTTCTTGTAATCTATTTTCAAACTATAAACCTTCTCATCCAGGGCTTTATATCCTTATTATAGCCCCATAGCTTTTGCTTTATATTCTTCATATTCTTGTCTTAAGCATTAGCCATCTCCTATTGAGTTTGAAGAATCCTTTTTGAGTCCTTTTAAACCTTTCCCTACAAATCCATTATGGATATAGGAACTTACGTTGCAAATGATTAGCTATGATGGGCATATTCATATAATAGAGTAAAGAGAGAAATTGATCACCTTGGTGATGTTGACCTTAATCTTCTACATAACACGTCTATAAAATTCCTTCCTAAGAGTTTATGATCCTTTTATATAATTAGGCTTTGACACAACTGCATGTTGACTCTAGCGTCCTAAAAATGAATCCTTGGACTTAATGACCCATCTATGGAAGAAGATCTCGTAATTAGGTTTTTTATAGTTATTGTTAATAGTCGTTCCTATTGAAATTATTTCCTTGGCATAGGTTTGCATGGGTGTAGAGGCTTCTTTAGTCAATTTCATTCTTAATAATAAAGCTGGTCTTAGTAGCTTTACTAGTTATACATGACTCCTTATAATGCCTTTCTTATCCTCTTTTTAAAGGTATACTCCTTTTAATGAGTTACAGACATAAACTTAAGCAGAATTATCCTTATAAAATTATGAGTTGGTATGATTACCTATACAACAATAAAAAGAAATATGAAATAAAAACCTACAGGCCTATTGATAAAAAATGCTAGCTTTTAATGACAACTCTTCCTTTGGTAACAATTCCTTAAGAGAAAGTAGACTTGTAGAATCTAGTAAAACTTTTTGTGTATGAGGCCATAAGAGTATCTAAATTTCATCTCTCATTAAAGCTTAAACGAACCCCTCCCATAGCTTACCTTAACTACTACTCACTCCCATTCTCTAAATTTGCCTTTTCCATATGTGTCCCTTTTGGGGCTTATTCAAACTCATCCTAGGCCTGATATTCGAACTATACTAGCTTAGGAGCTTACTTAATTAGGGATAAACTTGATGCATAAACTTAAAAAGATTTGTGGTGGGCCTTATGTTTATTAAATGATATACCACTTAAAATTAATAAAGAAGACACTAAGAGTGAGGCTAAACTGACCTATAATTAAGTTTATTCCTTTTAGAGTCTCAAATAAATTTTTTTTAAAGGAGGTCTCATCTTATATTTAAAACTATCGTAGTAGACTTTGATAAAAAGTATTCTCAAACATATAAGAGGACCTTATGTTAATATAGTAAGGGATGGGGAATTCAACCCTCATCCTATCAAAATTACTGATTTGATTTTACCATAATTGCCTTCTACCTTAAACTTAATCGTCAACTAAATATGAGGAATGATGACCTAATAATGTCTACATTTAGCCCACTTAGTTGATCATCACCGTTTGACAACTTGGACCTCTCTAATTCAAGCCTATAAGCACTATAACCATGACTCAAACTACCTGAACAAGACATGCCACCTATAAGAAGAAACAAAGGCTTAAGAAAATATAGGGTAAACAAAGTTAAGACTTTGAGAAAATGAATTGAAAAAAGATAGTGGACAAATTAGCATAAGATTTTTAAAATTAATAAAAAAGAAGTAAATATTTTATTACAGATGAATAGAAAGTTATTTATATTGTTTTTTAAAGATTTTGATTAACAATACATGGATGACCAAGATTCATAAACCTTCCCACTTCCTTATAGTGCATAAAATTTTACCACTCTTTTCTTTACCAAAATATATGTGTTAATTAAAGTTGTAAAGACTAGTAACAAGTTGTGACGAGCTAAAAGGTAGCCTTCCTAAATGCTTGATAGGATGTCCATAAGATGTTAGAGACTAAAGGGTTACTTTTGCATACATCATACTTTCCACTAAAGACCTTTAGACTATCCCCTTAAGTGATTGACCTTGTGTTCATGCAAATTATAAGGTGTATAAAGTTTCTCCTATAAGGATTGTAAAGTTTCAACTAAAAGGTTTGTAATAAAAACTTGAAGGTCATTCATACTTAAGTAAATAACCTAGCTATTTAGGATTCGTGGGCCCATTTCTTCATATAGAAAAATCCATCAAGAGCATTTGATTCTTATTATCTTAAATTATTTAAGCATTTAATTTCCATTAACCTAAGTTTCCTTGTAATAGGTTTGCACTTTGACATTACTCAATATCTCTCTATTATGCTTCTTCCAAATTTCTTATCATTTTGATCAATTCCTCACCCATAGGGTTTGAAATTTAGATATGTGAAAAATTACTTCAACCAACTTAGTCTCCACACAATCCCAAGTAAGTAGGAATAAAATGGGAAATAAAGAAAAGACATTTAAAACTAAACAATCTAAGCTCGCTTTCGTTTTCTCTTTAGTTCTTCAGTTGAAAAATTACTTTAGCATTAGAGTGCTAATGTTCGATCAATCTCCAAATTTATTTTGTAGAAGGTTGACAAAAACTCCAAATAGAATTATAAACGACCTGAGGAAAGAAACTTAGACAACATATCTATATGATATCATTTTCTATACTTCAAGAACTAGTATTATTATGATTTAGCCAAAAGATGCAAATCACTTCCTAAGGTTCGTAAAAAGTATAACCTCGTCCTTATCATTATTTATAGTACCAATTTATCCTTTTACGCTAAAAAATTTAACGCATTAACTCAATAAAACATATTGACTTCGTAACCTTGAATTTGTTAAATTTCTATCATATCTTTTTTTTATTGTATTGTTAAGTTGTCTTATGTGGCAAGTCTCAACCTATCCCAGTGTATTCAACTCTTAAATATGACATGTATAAATTATATTAGAATAATAATTCAAAATATTTTTTGACTCTTCCCTCACTACCTATGTTGTCTATAATATTTTAAAGATGTCTTCAGTCTTGCATGGGAAAATTTTTAGGAAGAATTCAATGTTGATGAGTAAGCCAATAAGTGATGTAAAGGGAGATGCTTAACGAAAATTTCTCTTTTATTAAAGAACTCATTGAGGTTTAAAGGACATCCTTCACATTTTTCATTATCTTGAGGTCCTAAAAAAGATGTTAAATCTAAAACTAGAACGTGTGAATTGTGAAGCTTCACCCTCGCTTTGTGTTTGAATAAATAATAATTCTAACATACAATATATACATAATGGCTTTATTATTTATTATTATATTTAAGACAGAAACTAATTTGATTAAAGATGTATTTGATAAAGAATACCAATTTTAAAAAACCATTATTTATTTGATAATTTCAAATAGTTTATCATCATGTTAAGATAAACTATTTGAAACCCAAGGTATAAACAAGTTGAGACATTTAATAATAGATTATATGCTTTTATATAAAAATTTAGAGAATTCATTGTTCAATTCCTTTTAATTAGATGCATGACAATAGCACCTTTTAGTAAGTTTATTAAAAGTTTTACAATAAGGCCCTGTTTGGTTGGCACGGAATGTTAATTGAGAAAGTAATCTTTTTCCCAAAATTTAGGTAAAGTAGTAGCACTTTCCTTGGATTCTAAATACCAACACCCCCTTAGTATTTAGATTACTTTCCTTAGGAATTTAATATAAAAATTATACTGGTCAATTTAACCCTTATTTCTCTCCTAACTCTTAAACAACTCTTTTATTAAAACACTACCTCTTCATCACAACTCTTTTATTAAAACACTAACTCTTCATTAACTACTCTTATTATACAACAACTCTTTCTTAAAATCACAACCACGTCTTTGAACACTCTTCTTCTTCTACCGTTAGTACGAAAAGCATTATACAAATCTCTAAACCTCCCTAGGCTGCACATCTCTTCCAGCTGCTCTCCGGTAAGTATCTTTTCATATTTATTTTCCATTATTGTATCTGTGTAATATCGAAGATTCCAACCTTCTCTGCGCAGAAAAGATTACTTTCTCAATTACAAATTTGCGAGTCCACTTTATTATTGAAGGGGGCCTATCCTCTTTTTTCTTAATGCTTTTTGGAAGTATACGATGAGATGAATCCTGTGTTAATTGGGTAATTAAAAGAAGTGATAATTGGGTAATTAAAAGAGGTGATAACTAGGTAATTGAAAGAGGTAAGAAAGGCGTAATTATTTGAGACAAAAAAGGGATTATCTGTTCGATGATCACATAGTATACCAGCAAGATCATCTTATTTGGGTCCTTCAAACTGTCCTGAAGGTACAAAATTAATACTTCTCAAGTTTTAATTTATGGGTTTAATGATGTGAAAGAGTGCTGAAATTTGATCTTTCTGTCGTAAAGGTACAAAACTAATACTTCCAAAGTTTTAATTTATGGGTTCAATGATGTGAAAGAGTGCTGAAATTTGATCTTTCTATATGTATCTTTAGGTTGTATCGTCAATCAAGGAAAAAGCATGAAGCATGAAACCCTTTTTCTGTTTTATCGTATTCTCATTTTATTGCTTGTTTCTGTAGACTTGTGTCCCCATTATACATAACATAACTTTTCTTTGGGTTGTAGTATCTTATTTGTAGTGATGTCTTCTT
>JAOSBK010032335.1:0-11623 GCA_027568895.1 Erythroxylum shatona | reverse complement strand
TCTCAAAATGAAGCGGAGTCTGGAGAGGTCTAATAGTACGCAGCCTTACTCCTACATAGTAGAGAAGCTGTTTCCGATGGACCCATATGCAAATGAGAAAATATAAGAACAGAGGGATAAAATTAAGAAAATAAAAGAACAATACAAGACAAAAAAGGTAATACGAAAATCAATAAAAGGATAAAAGTAGTGGATTAATAATAACAATACCAATAATAATAATAATAGTGAAAATATTGATAAAAGAGAAGATAAAGTTAATAAATAATAGGAGATAAAAAATTGCTAATATAATCGGAATAATAGTAATAATAATAATAATAATAATAATAATAATAATAATAACAAAACTAAAACCCGACAACAGTAACAGTATCATTAGCAGTAGTGAGCAATCCAAGGCTCTACTATTATAAATAAAACAACATTGTTTTGTTTAGAAGAGTTAGGTCTCGAATAGGCCTAATTCTTTGAATACTGTCAGGAAATATGTATGTGGGAGTATCGTGATAAAACTTTTATAAACTCCAAAATAAGTGTAATTATATTTATAATATTAAGGTTAAATTCACTTTTTAATATTTGAAATGATTATAATAATATTCTTATTACATTTTCTTTTATTTATTAATTCTTTGTACATTTTACACCTAGTTGAACAATTAAAGGAATAAAGTTTAACTATCTTTTTGAATTTACCCCTTAAGTAGTAACAATAAATTACTATTAAAATCAAATAAATTGATTTACCAATTTTCACGAATTATTTACTAAAAATATTATGTATATGTACACAAATGGAGAATAATTAATATTTACTAATCCCGAACCATCTTAAAGATTCTAGATTAAGTACACATCAATTACTTTAAAAATTAACATTAATTTTTAGATTTTGATTACATTTTAACCAAGTCGGTTCAACCAATTCGTTTATAAAAATATAGAACTAACTAATTTTCTACTCAATTTTTAATTTTTGGTTTAATTTACTTCAATTATCCTCATTGTTAGAAACCAACCAATTTACCAATCAATCATTCAACTTAATAAATTAATAAATTTTAGTAAATTAAAATCAATTAACTAATTTTTATTTAATAATTTTTTTAATTAAACTTTAATTGATCTTGATGACATGATAAACATCATCCCGGTGACATGCTGCTGTACTTGTCAATTTCTTTTCTTTTCATGCTTTGCTCCTCTTGTCATGTAAGCCAACAAATTCCAATTCAAGTCCTTTACATACTTTGCTCCTCTTAGTTGAAACCTTTGAAGCCCACTCAGACCCCTTTAAAAAGTGATGTTATTTTAATCTATAAAATTCATAAACTCAATATCAAAAAGACAAGTTTTAAAAAATTAAACCAAACCTACATTCTTCCGATTGTATGAACCCTAAAGAGCCCATGATTGTGTTTTGCACCTAGTTGCATGGACGCCAACTATAGCTCATACAGATTTAGGATATATGGCAATAAGCAAGGAGGGTAAATTTGTTTTGAAGATTCCTATTTATTTACAAGCATTAGCATCAGCCAAACTAAGTGCTTTGTAATATTTCCCTCTTTACAGCATGAAAAAAAAGCAACACTGAAGCAAAAAATTTATCTGATGTTTCAAGGAACCAACCAGAGAAAAATCCTATTAATGTTGGCTGCATTTAGCCATGAAATGCAAATTTGGCACCGATCTTGGAGACTGAAACTAAAATTACATGGAAATATAACAAATGGGAGATTTAGCATCGCACAGATCCAATCATGTCCTCCATCTATAACTTCGTCAGACAGCCTCCACAAAAATTTTAGGAACTGACCTTTGCTGACGCCGGGGGTTTAATCGGGGGTGCCAGAAAGAAACCATTATTGGGTGGGAAAGTTGCAACTTCTCCATTTCAGGTTTTGGTTCAGGATGAGTTTGGATGGTGAGAGTATTGATGGCATAGAGTAGTTTCTCATCATTACAACTATACACAATTCTGATCAATTAGTCAAAGCTCATGACAAATCAAACGATCCCTGCCCTTCATTGATGGCATAGAGTAATTTCTCGAACATTATTTCCTGTTTTATTAGGAAAAGAAAAAGGTCAGTTTTCCAGGTCCAGCATTTACCTAGATAACGTCAGCACAGGCTATTAGTACCTTTGTCGAGTAAGGCGGAAGCTTCAAGTAATTAGCACACGTCATGACACTAGGCAAGTCATCATCTGCTGATTCAGAAGGTAAAGTTCCATTCGAAGCTACATTCCCAGCAGACGAAGAATGCTGCATCCAGAAATCCATGGTTATGCAAGCAAGCAAACTATACTTTGACTAGGGAACTCATGACACCCATACACAAAAGGCAACCTCAATAGAAGTTTCAATGGAAACTGTTTATCAACTGGCATAAACCCCAGAATGTGGGATACACAGAGTGAGTAAAGGGTAAATCAATCTTTAACGCACTCCAAAAGCCCCCACAATCAAACAAATGCAGATTCAATTCTTCAAAACAGTGTAAAGCCGAGAATCAAGTCCAAGCATAAAATGTAAGCCAATCCAGTATGTCCAAAAAAACAGACCAGTAGCATTTTATAATTGGAAACCACACAAACACCACTTCAATAAGACCATTAAAATTCTGAATCATTGAATAATACCTTCCGAACAATTGTTAACTTGGGATTGAGTACCGCCAAGCCTCCAGGTGGCAGCCTAGGTGCACCAGTAACAAACTTGCAGAAAGCGTGCTGCTGCTCTGCTGTGAACTCGCCCATAATCTCAAGTAACTAAAAGAACATAAACAAAAGATTATATCAATCACCAACTGAAACAGAAATAATAAGCAACCAAACTGAAGTCAGATTTAGTCATACATTAACGATTGCAGGACTCTTGGCAGTATATCCATGGTCGAATTTGATATGATCGACAAGGGTCTCAGGCTGCAAAGGTAAAAAAAATTAACTTTAGTGTGGTGAACATCACAAGCTCCATTCATTGGGTATGCATATCAAAAGGGCTCATACCTCCCACAATTCTCTTTGCCCACAAAGCAAATAATCCAGTTCTAGTGGGGTAAATATTTGTAATGATGAGATGTCAAAAACCTGACCATCATGAAGCACAAGAATAAGAATTTGGAGTGGAAAAAGCACTTCTTCTACACAGATCAGAAATAAGATAGAAACAAAACCAACAAAAAACATTCAGACGGCAGTCTGGTTACTCCCATATATGAACCAATTAAAACGTGAGAGCATATTAAGATATGGAAGGTAATCTACCTGATTGAAGCCAGACCTAAATGCTTCCATCTGTCGCACAATTCCAGTCTTCACTGTAGAATCAACTACCAAGGATATATATTCCTCCAGATTATGTATATTCACCTGGAGATTAAACAAGAAAAAAGTTTTTTTAAGGAAACCATGCTTAATAGCAAAGTATACAGAAAATGGCAAGTTCAAAAGAAAGTGTACTATCAATTATTTCTCACCACTTCATCTCCTGGCTTCAGGGTGTACTCTGGATACCCAGGAAGACTAAAATCGAAGCAAAGGTCTTCTACTGGTGTTCCGCGAAATCGTAGATCAGTACTTAAGTCACAGTTCTCCCCAGCTGCTTCTAACTGGTGTTTCCGAAACACAAGGGCTTGCAATTCTTGCAAGATCCTCCCAAATTCAGGATCAAATGAAATAATATCATACAGATCAAGCTCCTGCAATGGATTGAGAGATAAATAATTCCAGTCTATGGGCTAGACTGAAACAACAGCGAGACATTAAACCTTATTAAAATTGCACAAATAAGATGGATGAGAAGCATACTTGACCAAGAACAAGCTTATAAAATGCAATCGACAATGGCAGGTCCAATAGCCTCCCATCTTGAAGAGCTTTGGCCATCACACGTCCAACCAGGCGGAAATACTCAACAACCTTGTAAAGCTGACTACCCTCAGAAGAATCAGCATTTGGAGGCCAAGGTCGAGGAAACAATCCAAGTGGAGCCTGGATGAGATCCCCATCACTTGCAACCACAGACATATTATTTGATTTCCCATTCTTGCCATCCTCTACATTGATTTCCATTTGAGGTTTATGTGATGATGAGCTTGATCTCCAAATTCCAAGTGCAACTTTTTGAAGGTCATGGCTTAGAAGTGTATAAAACTCCAAAGTAGGACCCAATCCTGTCCCCACTTCACCAAAATATTCCACTTCAAGCACAGCTTTCTGGCTGGAATACATCTCCATTACTTTTGCCGCAGAATCCAAGATGCGATTTCTGGAAACTCGAACCTTTTGCCGCTGCAACCTCCCAACTCTCACCTCTCTCTCACCTGTTGATCCATTGCCATCAGCACCCTGCTGTTGTTGAAGACGATACAGAGCGCGAGATAATCCAAAAGCAGTAGAATAGAAGTACTGTCTTCGGGTCTCAAACGGGAACAAAAATGGACAGGCTTTTGTGAGTTGGTAGCACCATGAAGGAAGACTACCGCTACATAATGCAAGGGCATCCTGAATTTGTCGAGCTAATTTAGGAGTCAGCTTACTGTTGATAAATTCTTCAGCTGAAACCCTTACCCCAGCTACAGTCAGCTCATCCATAGTAGTGATTTTTCCCTCGGCAAAATTGTCAGAAGCCAACTGTGCTCTCAGGCGCGGTGCAAGCTGATTCAAGCCCTCAAGCACACGCAAGAGTGCCAAAATGTTATAAGTAGGATTAGACTTCTCCAAGTCACAGGGAAGTTCCCCTTGCAAGATGCTGTCCAAAAGTGAGACACGATGCAACTGGGAATCAGTGTTGGAACCAGATGAAGAACCCAATTTATTGGACTTTGATGCATTAGTAGAACTTGTGCCCCCAGCTGAACCCCTATCAGCCTGAACATCTGGCCTCTGATATGTAATGGTATATATGTCACCCCAAAGCCTGCTTCCATCACTGGAGATGAAATCACTGCCAGCATACCGGTCATCCTCCTCTTCATCCATTACAAGTTGTCTTTGGATAGCTTGATAGATTGTCAAGTGCCTATTTAGCTGCTTTCCACCAGCAGTGAAGATCAATTTTGGAGGATCATTTGAACTACCAAATAAGGGTCTTCCTTGTCTATCTCGCCCTCCCCTGATCCCTCTACCATTAGCAGAACCCAAACCAGCCATGGCAGCAGCAACAAATGACAGACCACCGCGTGATCCATAAGGGCTACCACTTCTAAAATCAGTAGAATCTGATCCTCTGATAGGAGCTGCTCTACTACTTGAACCAGAAGCAGGATTTGTTTGACCATCGCCTGTTGCTGGTGCACCACTATCTTCAGGAGTATCACCCAATTTCACATCGTGCACCTTTTCAGCCATGCAAACAGTAAGAGAATCATCCCTTAGAACCTATTAACGGTGAGAAAGGAAAAAAGAATCAGTTGAAATGTTAAGCAGCCACAGAATTTGACCTCATTATAGTTGTGGTTGCCAGTATAACTATGTTATACAGCACTCTGGAAATATGACTGAACATCCAAGACACCATGTCTATCTTCTGAAGCTTTAGAAGCCCCAGGAAAACAATGCTTCATATGATAAAAAAAATACTATAGCATAGCAAAAAATGACCAATTACAGCAGGCACCCATATGCCAAGTCGCATATACACACGAAAAATTGTTTCAGTCCAAATAATATCTGGCAGTTAAAAATCCAATCTATGGTACAAAACTAAGTTATTTCTCCTTCCTTTCCACTGCATATTCATAGTTAATCGAAATGAGTTAACCTAGCATGAAAGACGTTGAGTTTGAGAAGCTTATTTGGTAACTATATCAGCTACCTAACTAAAAACTCCTTTTGTTTGATAAAGCCCATGATGAAGATACCACAGAGTGGGAATAGTATGCGCTTGCAACATGAAAAATGGATCAGATAAACTAAATAACTATCAACTGAGACAGACGATTCAGAGAACATACATCATCATGGTCATCATCTTCATCATCAGAGATGTCATCATCTTCAATCACCAATGCATCATCAATCTCAACAGGAGACATATCCAATCCTTCATCCTAAGGAAAATAAAGATTAATTATTATACAAGTAATTCTACTACAACTGCAGACCACTAGATGCATTCACAGCATGGGATAGATTAAACAACACGAGGACCCAGAAAACCCAAATTTAATTATCAATTACCTCAGAGCTTGAATCTCCATCTACAGATTTCATTTGCGCATCTTTATCCACTGCAGCTCTTCTACGAGTTGCATTTCTGGTTTGCGGTCCTTTTGTCTCCTCCAGGGTAGGCTTCAAAACAGCTTTCCCCTTTCCCTTCGATGATGATGCAGTTTTCTCCTGTACCAGTTCCCTTCTAGCTGCATCACCTATGTTAACAGAAGTCCTTGCTCTGGAAGAATGCCGACGAGTGGCTGAGGCAGGAGTAGAGGAGGATGGAGATGATGCACCAGCTCCAGCTGATGTGGTCCCAGATTCAGAATTTCCAGCAGATGCCATAGACTTTTGACCTGATTCACCACGCTGTACTCGGGGCCATAGAAATTCTTCAACAGCGCCCAAACTTGCTAATGGATCAATTAGAACAACATTTGAAGAATAGTCGCGGAGAGATTTATCCCCCTGAGCTCTACAAAGGCGTAACTTAAAAGGTTGAGTCAATGCACTCAATCCAGAAGAGAGACGTCCACTCGCACTAGAAGACCTAGATGGATGGCTCAACACAACAGGAAAACGTTCCAAGGATGACAATGCATTTTGAAGTTTCTGAACCAAAACAGCCATAGGAGTTGTCATCCCCCCATCAATACTGGAAGGAAGTGCAAGAGAAACAAATAACTTAAACCTTTTAAGAGCTTGTTGACGAAGCTTGGGAAGATTGGCTTCTGAAATTCTTTCCTTAGAGAAGTAACCACAAGAGAAGTAGTTAAGCAATGCGCCAACAACACCACTACCAATAAACTCAAATGTCGAAACACCATCCCCTTTACTTAACTCAGCCAGCATCTCAGATAGCACCCCTATCAAGTACTCTTCTTTGTTGGCACAATTGTCAAGGCGAGAACCAGAAGCTCTGGATTTAACCTTTGCTTTAGACTTCTGGTCATCAACACCAGAATTCAATTTCATGCAAAGCTCTTTCAGATGTAAGAGATCATCAGAAACCCCCTTATCTGCAGCACCATTATCTGCAGCAAAGTACTTATCTTTAAAAGCTTTAGCACGTGCACTCACCGTCATACGAAGATTGAGATTAACCGTAGGGATTTCTATAGAGCTAGGAGGCGATCCAATATGTGCCAATACTGAATTTTTTCGTTCTTCTGATAAATTTCCTTCAGGATTGGGGTTACGACGTTTGTATCGCCTAGAACGTGATGATGTCCCTGGGATAGAATCATTATCCTTCTCAGCAGAAGGTGGTTGGGTTGTTTCTATATTTTGACTTCCGGCCAAAATAAGTTGATCTATTGCATGAACTACACCTTCTCTAACAAAATTTTTTGAAAATGTCTCAGGAAGCTTTTCCATGAGAATTTCAGCAATTTGCAGGGAAGGAACCAAAACTTGGGGGTCTTTCCATGCTAGCACACCAGCTAAAAAACTGGGGGAAAAAAGGACAATAGCTTCAACAATCTACTACATTATGCATACAATCCAAGAGATTATGAATGAGTGAAGTTTAGTACCTTGATATGTTTGTGACACTTAACAAAGATTGGATCATTTCAGCATTGCTGAAGTACATCAACTTCCCGATCACTGAGAAACATTTGTGGCGAACATAACTGTTTACACTGGAACCATAGATCTGTTGGACAAGCAAATAGTACTTTATGAGCAACCAGTGCAAATGTCAAAGAGACTCTAGTAAGCTATGTGCTGCCGTCCACAAAAAACCAACCTGTATCATCACCGGGAGAAGATCCATTCCAAACTGCTGCAGAAGCTCTGGCTGATCGTTTAGTAGTTGTTCTCGCGCTGAAACCTCAAGAACATTTCCATTTACATCATCTTGTTTTGCAGAGCTGCTTGAAGGAGATTTCTTCGCAGCAGAACCTATCAAAAAAGGGCTTATAGGGAGGGAGATTGTTCCTTCTGGAAGTGGTGGAAGAAGCTCATTTGCAAGGTAGACAATCTCAAAAATCTATATAGCAAAAGAGAAAGCAGAAATGTTAAATTCTATCTTCTAAAAAGTAATCATATAGTATAATGATGGAGCCTACAAAATCACAGAAACCCAAATCAGATGGAATTATAATAATATCGGAAGCAGCAGTCACCTGCTCAGATGGTCTACTTAGAGCTGGGGAGACAGACGAATTTGCAGAAACACCAGAACCTGATAGTATATCCTTAAGAATGCCGCTGATTCCAAGAAGTAGTAAAGTTTTGGCACCAAGATGGGACCCACTTGCACAAGTAGACAATAGACGTATCAAACCCTGCATGCTTCCTGTCAGATCAGAGCAATATAAACATATAAGACAACAGAACTCAATAGCAGTGACTATTTTTACCGTATATGTAGGTGTGCTAAGAGATGCCTGTCCACCACCAGAATTGCTCGTGGAAATCAGAGTAGCAGCCTGTGTGACCAGTCCATGATTACATAGTTCATCCAGTTTGTCTGGTGATGAAGCAAAGGCCTCTGCAATCCGAGTTAAACAAATAGATGCATGCTCCAATACCTACAATGATGGAAAACATCAACTCCACGAAAAACAACTACCAAAAAAAAGGTTGTTTACACACAAAATAAAATCTTACTTTTGAATCATGATACTGAAGAAGATTTGTCAATAAAGGAACAGCCACCATGACAAAATCAGCAGCATCTGAAGGGAGTTTCTTGCACATATTTGCAGCAGTCGACAATGCTACTCGCTGAAAGCACAGAATTCAATATGAACGAACTCTACAAAACACTCCCTAATCCTACAGTTCCTTAAAGCACACAACGTAGCTAACACTAGACGAATTCACAAAAATCAGTTACCTGGACACCAGTAGAAAAGAAGTCCAGATAAGAGAGTACTGCCATAAGAGCACCAGCTCGCAAGCAAGCTGTCGGGTGCTCCTGAGATATCTTCTTCAGTGCTTGCAGAGACTGTTTTTACCATAAAGCCACAAATGTCAGCAATAATCCAAGAAAAACTTGTCCAACGACAACAAAGTAATCAACAACTTGCCTGAGCAAAGCATCAAAGGGGTAACTAGAAAAATATGAAATTCTATACCAAATTAACCAAACTTTAACCCTCACCTGTTCAGCCAAGTCCATATACTCAATAGTAAGCAACCTCGCAACAAAACACGGAACAGCACCATAGTGCACAACGGCAGCACAAGAAGAAGGTAACACATCACACAAATGCGTGATGGCCCTCGCGGCTAGTAACATAATGTCAGGATTGCTCTCATGATTCAGCAACCCCACAAGAACCGGAACGAAAGAATCCACTGAAAAAGTACTCAATGACTCCTCGGTCCCTATTGACAACATGTCACACAACTGCGTCAATGCCTCCACTTGCTTCCCTTCCTCTCCATCGGCCCGCAACCCTGATAAGATCTTCTTCAATCTTCCAGATTGGTGTGAGGACGAAGCCGACGGCATTCCAGATGACGGAAGCAGATCATCGAGACCCGCACCAAGCTTTCGCAACAAACCCTGAAGAGCACTGCTCGCGGAGGTCAAATTCTGGTGAAAAGCACCAACACCCCCACCTTCACTGTCGTTATCATCGTCTTCATTAGGGTTATTGTTAGAAGTTTCCATATTTATCCCCAGATTGTCTCTGTTTTCACGAACCCTAACCTCGTGCTCTTTTTCTTTCCCTTTATCCAATTCATTACGTGACCGGCGAGTACGCGAGGAGGAGGAGGAAGACTCTACGGGGGTGGTGGTCGTGGGGTCCATGGAGATGGGTCGGGACCGTGTGGGGCGTGAGCGTGTGGCGGTAGTCGGTGCGGCGACAGCGGAGGCGGCGGCTGAGTAGGAAAGGCGAGCTCGTTTGTGAGAGCGAGTGCTGGGACCGGTCGATGAAGGGGCAGCTGAGGAGGCCTCCGCCCGCTTCCGGCTACGAGTTTCCATACAAGAACCGAACCACCTGGATCGAGTCGACGGTCGCGATCACGCCAGACCGGATCGCGATTCCCAATACATCTGATCTTACAGAATTACAAAGAAGCCCCTTTTTCAATCAAAACGAAAATCCAAAACCCTAGAATTACCTCAAACGCAAATCAATCAGAATTGCCGAGATTCCGATTGGGGATTAGGTTGGAGGTGTTCGTGAGAGGAGAGTAAACCCTAAAGGTAAGGGAGAGAATAAAGAAGGGAAATGTGAGCGTTGGAGGCTTTTATAGGTGTTGAGGAACGGAGAGAGAGAGAGAGAGAGAGGGAGCGAGAGCAAGTGAGGTGTTTGATGGTTAAAGTTCTTCTATTCTAGTTGGTTCATGGGAAGCGTTTAACAACGTGGCTTGTTGGGCTTTAAATATGGGCCTATCATCATAAATCCAGATAGACTCTCAATAAGTTTAAAGTTAAAATATTTTTTTAAAGAAAAAAGAAATTTCAATAACGAATATGAACATCAAAGATGTTATATAACAATTCAACATAAATCTTAAATTTGAATCGAATTAATTTAATTTAACTTAAATTAATAATTTATTATAAATTTCTTAATTACTAATTTTAATTAGTTTAAATTTAATTTAATAACTTAGTTATGATTATGTATGATATTCATATTGCATATCATTCATCATTATTTTCTTAGTCAAAGTTTAAGAGTAGAGGTTTTGATACAAACAAGGCCAAAATAAAGTAATGGGACCCTTTACATGTACCAATTGGACCAGTAACTTGAGCTCATGCTAAGAGAATTAAGGAGTCAATGGTAGGATTAATTCGATAGAATCAAATGAAGAGTTCGATTGTCGAACTGAAGGAGGAGGTGTCTCCTTACTTCAGTTAAAACCATTATAGCAAGCATAGACTAAACGCGGGACTAAAATTGTTAGAGATTTTAGTTTTAAAAGAAATTATCCCAATACTGTTGTTTGAATTAATTTTTTATTTAAATTTTATAACATTTTTTAATTAATTATTTTTATTAATTTAGATATTTACCCTATATAAGTAGGCATACTCTTATACTATAAATAGCCTTTTCCATTATAAGGGAAGACATTTCTCATTTGATTAGAAATTTAAAACAAATTCTCGTGTGAGTTTAACGCTCTCAAGTTTTACATTAGATTTTCAAACACTTCCGAACTTATCGAAGGCGTGATCATCCTTCGTGGCGTTCAACTCTCGAGGGTTTTTCAAACAATATTTTTCCGAGTCTAAGGTTTCATATACCTTAGGTTCTCAAGTAGTGTTTATAAGGTCTTAGAGATTTCAGATCTATCTACTGGATGTTAGCTTTTTTGGAGATGTTGATCCATTTATTTTCCCATGTCATGTTTTTTTTTTAAATTAAAAACTATAAGATTTTTCTTGACAACTTTTAAGATAAAAGAGTTTTTTTTCGAGACTTTTAAAACTTTTTACCCTCTTTTTAAAATTAGGTTTAAATTTAATATAAAATTCAATCAA
>JAOSBK010032334.1:0-11624 GCA_027568895.1 Erythroxylum shatona | reverse complement strand
TACTGGTTCGGCAATGCCTACGTCCAGTTTGGAGACGACTGAGTATTTCACTATAATCAATGAGAGCATACAATAGTGTTTTATCACTCAATTTTCAAGAGACCCAAAATTACCCAAGCTCACAGAAAAGAGAAATAAAAAAAATAAAAATGTATTTTTTTTTTCTCACTATTCTTCTCTCTCCTCTCTTCTGGAGATTTTTCTCTCACACTAAACAACTCTCTTCTCACACCCGAAAATGTCTCTCTTTGTGCTCTCTCCTTCTTCTTCATTTGCTTCCCTTTTATAGAGAACTCCATGGATGCATGTCAAAATTTGCTGCACCAACCTCCAATCAAGCCACCATTGTTGAGCCACCATTGTTGATCACCGAAAGTAGCTGCAAGTTCTGACTTTTAAGCTTCCATTTCTGACCAGAATTTGAGACAATATTCAACAATAACAAAATTGTTTGTTCCTCTAAACGTATTGTTGCCCCCAACTCTACAAGCTTCAGTGAATCCAGGGGCATTGGCCTTAATTAAAATTATGACTAGTAGTAATAAGATGATTAAAATTTTAATACAGTTAATCTATCAAGCATATTATGTTAAATATTTTCCCATTTGGTGGAAAAAAATTAATTGTATTTTAACGATTTTAATAACTTATCAATTAAGTTACATAAAGTTGATCCAGATAAAGATAATGAAGTGGCCTAACAAATAATCTAAATTAATGAGTTGAAGTTCAGGAGAAAAATAGACCACGATCAATGTAGACTGGACCTATATGGATGTTATATAAAGAAGTTAAGGTCTTCTACAATTGCTTGTATCATTCATGTACATAAAGTTACTCTTACTCATTTAGAGGTTTAAATTTTGAGAAAACTGTAGAAAGATGTCGACCACGTCCCAATGAGTAGATCCTGTGAAGGTGGTGATAGATTCACACTCGTTTAAGCCTCAGAAAGTTCGTTTGAATGTATAAAATCGAAATTAGGTATTTTTATATTTCTTCATTTATTTTCCTTTCATGTTCGATCCAGGACACGTATTGATGCTTACGTTACATGTTACATATTATAGTGTAATATATATGTATTCAAGTAGAGCAAAAATTTTAAATAAAAAATTGCTTTTAGATTATAAAAATTATTATCATCAATCCATAAATAACAAAAATATCTCAATAAAAAATTATTATATATTTTTATAGAACTTTTCATACAATAATATACCCTTTTAATGAGTATTTGAAGTTTTTGCTTTTAGTCCTTTCATTGTCCACTCAAGTGTTTTGTTTTCCTAAACATTGTACGGCTACACAAATTTTCATATATACCATTTCTTTACAACAATTAAATGAGGTTTCACATAGTGAAATAGAAAAAGAGAGAAGAGGGAGCATTTTAATCAAAGTGTTTCTATTTCTTACCAAATACAAAATCCTTTAGAAAAAGAGAGAAGAGGGAGCATTTTAATCAAAGTGTTTCTATTTCTTACCAAATACAAAATCCTTCACTCAACTTTATTTTATCCACAAATGAAAACATTAAATGATGAATTACTTCATCACATTTTTAACTACTTTTTTTTGTGTGATTATTGATAACATGATGTAATAAAAATTTTCGAATGACATTTCAATCATCAAGAATCAAAATAGTCAAAAATTATATGAAACAAGATGTTCTATATCAATCTAAAATTTTGACAGTTAGTTAAAAATTTTAAAAAATAAATGTATTAAAATTTAAAGTCTTTAAAGTTCATTGCATGCAAACTGTAAGTGACATGCTTCCTTTATATGAAATTGGTGTGTCTATTCAGTATTGACTACCCGATAGACCTGAATGGTGAATGAGTCCCACTTCATTCCCACATGCTTCCTTTCTAAGTAGGATTTTTATCATCATCCAGTTGAATCCCGCATAAATGTAAAGTCTGGAGAAGTCTGATAGTACGCAACCTTATCCTTACCTAAGTAGAGAGACTATTTTCAATAGACCTACATGTAAATGTGACATAAAGATATTACAAAAAATTAAATAAACATAAAAGATGAAAAAATATAATAAAGTAATAATAAAAAATTAAAATAAAATAATAACAACTTGAAGAAAAAATGCTACAATCTTAATTAGGAGATGTAAGTTTTGAAGACAAAATTTTAAGAAAATAGCAGGATAAATATAACTGATATATTGCAAAGTTCTGCTTATACTTGATATGCTGTAAAGTTCTGCTTACCATTTCTCGTGTTGTGCATGTGAGCCTTATGCAAGGGCCATCCTTGGACTAGAAACTCGATGTGACAATGCAAACACAAGCAAGAGGGGGATGAATTGTGCGCGAATTAAAAAATTGCAAATTACTTTCAATTCATGTAAAGACAGGGGTCTATTAAAATTTTTAAAAAATAGGAGTCTGTTAGACGATAGAAACCTGCTAAACGATAGGAGCCTATTAGATGGTCAGAGCCTGCTAAATATTAGGAGCTTGTTAAACTATAAATCTTGTTAAAACAATTTAGAATAGAAGGCGCCTCTTAAAACTGAAAAGACCTTTTTGCAAGTTGAAAACAAAAGGAGCCTCTTGCAACGTAAATTTAAAAGTTAAAAAGAGAGAGAGAAATGACGTAGTTGATTTATACTGGTTCAGCTTATTACCCAAGTCTACGTCTAGTCCCCAGGTATCCAACTTGAGTATTTTACTAAAGTCCCAAGTAGTAGTTTGAAGAGCCTCTTCAAGCTCACAAGTACATATTTTTTAAGGTTCTCCAATCTTCCAAACTAGTAGTATTTAGCTAGCCTCTACAAGCACTCAACAGATGAAAACATAATTTGCTCGATATAAGCTTCAATGATCTCTCTCAAAAAGAATTTTCACTTTCTAAAGCACAAGAGATTTGACAATGATATCACTTTCAAGAGAATTGATGCTATAGATGTATTAAGAGTCTGATCTGTTTTTGTAAAAGTAATGACTCTTCCTTAAGTAGGCATTTTTTTCAATTAGCCGTTGCTTCACTTGCATTTTATGTCAAGTGGATGGATTTAAATCTGAATAACTTTGATGTTATCTTTACCAAAAATCTTCCAATAATCATGGGGCTAATATACGACCTTCATAATTAGTAGGATCATTTCAGATAAACCATTTCTATTAAGGTAAGTTCATAAAGAAGGTTCTTGCAAGAAAGGAAGATTATTTCTTATAATTTTATTTTCGTTTGAGAATTAACATGTTAAAATAAAAGGAAATAACTCCAATGATAACAAGATTTTTCTAAATATTGTGAAATAAATAAGGTAAGTTCATTAAGAAGGTTCCTACAAGAAAGGAAGCATTTTTCCTATGATTTTATTTCCTTTTGCAAATTAGATCGTTAATTGTACAAGGAAATAAATCCAATTTGAATTTTCAAATATTACGATAATATCATCAAAATCTTGAGCTAACAGATTGTTACGCATGGATCCATCATTCCCTTCACCAGAGATTGTGTTTTTCTTTCGAAATAGGAGCTTCGTACATAACTTAGAATTCGAAAAGAGGATCTGCACTCAATAATGTAACTTCCTCTATTTTAATAAATGTTTACCCACTACAACTTTTATTATTAAATGTTTACGTACTACAACAACTTGTGAGGAAATTGGAATAGTGAAATAATTGACATGGTACATAATTTTGATTTGTTAAGATATATGGTACGTATCTCATTACTTGGTTTTGACATTTTTCGATAATTGGACATCCAAGATAATGTTGATGAGTTTAAAATTCAAATCAAAGTGGGATATAATAAAATCTGCTATCTTGGATTTCATTGGTTGATTATAGTTATCTTGAAGGATGAAATTAAAAAGCTTTCTTGGATAATTTTTGATAAGAGATTGTACCAAGATAGAACTCTATCTTATGAAGAGTCCTAAGTGAATCACGTTGATTTTTGGCTAGGTGTGCCTACTGTTGTGCGATCTCCTCTGTTTTGGTAGTGTGAATGTTTTTGGGGTGACGTTGTGTATGGTACAACTATTTTTCTTAATTTAGATAATCACGTAACTCATGCTGTGTATATGCGTGATGCACTTTCCTTGGTGTGTCGTTGGTTGAAGAAGGTTGTCTTCAATGGTTACTGTATTTTCTATTTGGTGTCTTCGTCATTGATTGGGCAACTTTGTACAGCTAGTTTTTCAATTGGATCTCACGCAATTTAGGTTGTGTATTGAGGCTACAATTTTCTTGGTCGTGCGTGGTTAATGGGTTTAGTGTGCAGCTGTAATTTTATCTTGGCAAGTGCATGATTCAGCTGTGTATTTGTCTATTCTTCAACATCAATTGAGGGTAGATTTTGAAATTTTTGCAGCTGGGATTTTGAGTGCAATATCTTGATGTCTTATGAGTTGATTGTATGAAGATTGAACTCCATTTGTTAAAAACTTTTCTATGGATCATGTCACCTAGGCTGAATGGTTTTGTGCTTGTTTTCTTTGGTGTGTTGTTATTGATTGGGTGTTCTTGCAGCTGTGATTTCTCTTGATAAAGGTGTAGTGTTTTATGTCTATGGTGAGTTTTGGTATATCGATGATAGTGATTTTCACACGAAAAACTTCCAGTAGCCTTGGTGTTTTTGCAGCCCTTCATGTATGATGTTTCAGTTAAGAAACGTTTGTTGATTTAAGACATTTTGTGGCTGTTGTGCATGGGATTTTCAGTGACGATATTGAAGCCTTATAGCAGATCTTTTGATGGATAACTTCTTATTCTTTCGTTGATGAAACGACATATCTAAGGGAGTTGTTTTCTTGTTCTTTCTCAAGTGTCCTTATTTATGTTGAATTTTTGTTTAGCCACTTTAGTTATTTATTTAGTATTCTTTTGTTAAAAGATTGTTGAGAAAAATCCTCTGTTGAGGTTAACACAAGTCAGTTATGTTATTGGGCGTGAAATTCTTTCATGGGTTGTGAGGACGAGGGATAGTGTCAAGGGTTGAGTGGCGTCGGTTTAGTAAAGACTTGTATATAACTATTGTCGTTAGTGAAAGAATTAAGTTGATTGAGGGCCCCGCAAACGTAGACAAGGTGTATCAAATTGTGTTGCCAAATTTCGGTGTTGATTTATATTTGTATGTTTATTTTTTTGGTTTTTGATTGTACTAGAAACGACTACGGCAAAATCTGAAAGTTTGCGAAACTAATGCACCCCCTTCAAATTTTTCATGATTTTTATATATTTTGTTGAATTCGACTGATATTATAAAAAAATTAGTTGGAGAAATAGTGAACAAATAAACAACATATGAACATGCTAATTAAGATGTCACATTCAATTAATAATGCATTATTATTATTATTATTATTTGTTAGCTCAAGGTTTATATTTAACGATTTTGATGATAACTATATAATATTTCAAAATTCAAATTGAATTTATTTTCTTGTATAGACAATGGTATTTTTAAAGGAAATAAAATCATAGGAAAGTTACTTCCTTTCTTGTAGGAACCTTCTTAATAAAATTTTCTTATTAATATTCGGGAGGATTTTACCTTTTTGAACAATTAGCTCCAAAAACTTTGTTCTAGTAGAGATGATATTGAAAATCCAAAATCAACTCAAAATTAAGATGAAGCAATGATTAGTTGAAAAAATTGACTATTTAAAGAAGAGCAACAACACTTGTGAACTTACGAACATACACAAACTTTCGAAACATTTGAGTAGCATCTATATTCTTGAGAGTCATATAATTCTTGTTTTCCCGTAGAAAGTGAAATCACTTTATCAAGAGAGAAATTTTTATTTGAGAACTTACTTTTAGTTTTACATTTTATTTTTTTGTGAGCTTTTAGAAGTTTGTTATACATTTTAAGTGTGGAAGGTTGGAGAACCTTGAAAATTGTGTACTTGTGAGCTTAGAAAGGCTCGTCAAATTTAATGCTCGGATTCTTATAGTGAAATATTCAAGTTGGGTACTTGAGGACTGGACGTAGACTTAGTTGTTAGCCCAACCAGTATAAATCTACTATGTCATTCTTTCTCTCTTCCTAACTTTAAAATTTCTGCATTATAAGTTTGTGTTTTCAAGAAGCTCTTTCAGTTTTTGAATAGGCTCTTTTTATTTCTATAAAATAAGAGGTTTTTTTTCGCTTTAAGCATCAACAGACTCCTATCAATTAACATGCTTATTTCTATTTAAGCTCTAGTAGGCTCCTATCTATTGACAGGCTCCTTTCTTTTTTAGTGCGATTAAGATCCTTTCTACTAGTAGACTTCTTTCTTATTTTAAATAACTAATATGCTCATTTCTTTTTAAATGTTAACAGGTTTCTTTCGAAGTTTAATAGGACCTTTCCATTTATCAACCCATTTTGTTTAAGAAGGATTTTAAAGATTTAAAATACCTTGCAAACTTTTTACACACAATTCACCCCCTTTTTGTGTGTGTTTATTTTATCATTATTATTATTAACTTGTTAGAAGACAAACTGTTTTTTGTCGTTTACTAATTTATCGTTTTATCTCTTCCTTTAATGCTCTGCCCTCTCTCTTCCTTTCCCTTTCCCGCTCCTTTTGGTTTCCTATTTTACCCCTGGTTTCTTTTGGACTTCCCCTCTTCTACCAGTTGACTAACCCCTTTCCTGTCTTTTCCCAGGCCCTTTCTGGGCATTAGACGTTCACCCTTGCCATGGGTGAACGGTCTTTGTCGCTGGGCTCTTTCCCTCCTTTGCCTTCGCCGGTGGTTGCTGGTGGTTCGTCGAGGGTTGCTGGAGGTTCGTCGGCGTTGGCGGTGTTGGAGGATGGCGAGATCCCCCCCTTGCATTCGTCGGTGGCTGCTGGGCAAGCGTCGGTGCTGGCCACGGAGACCAGTGGAGGGATCCAAGCGCCATCTTCAGAAGTGGGTAGTTCTTGGCGAGATAAGGTTGGCTCTGGGTCGAAGGCTGGCAGGCTGAAACACTATCCTAATGTTCTTAAGGATGGTGTCATTTCTCCTCCGAAGGAGTTGTTGCAGGCGGGTGCTCGGGCATGGTCAAATGCTCTGGTGGGCTTCTTTTGGTCCAAGCGAGTCGCTTTTCCGGTGGTCAGTGCTTGGGCTAGAGGACGTTGGGGCAAAAAGGGCTTCGAAAAGGCCATGCTGCGGGAGGACGGGTCAGTCTTGTTCAAGTTTTCTCCGAACTCCAATCTTGGCGAGATTCTAGAACTCGGGCCTTGGCATGTCGGGGATCAACCATTGTTCCTTAGGCAGTGGAGTCCTGGTATGGGTGTGGACAGGGGAACCATTGAAGCTATCCCACTTTGGGTTCAATTTCATAATCTTCCGATGGAGTATTGGACAATTGATGGTTTGAGTCATTTGGCTAGTGGGTTAGGTAAGCCCCTTTGTTTGGATGCTCAGACAGCGGCTATGGACCGCATAGGTTATGCTAAAATTTGCATAGAGGTTCCTAAAGACATGGTGCTGCCTGATAGTGTGTCCATTACATGACTCAGTGAAAATGGTGAGCTGATCTGTGATAGCATTGTAGTGTCCTATCCTTGGAAGCCTAGAGTGGGTGTCCGGCAGTGGGTTGCTACAGGGAGAAGGTTTCAATCTGGTTAAAGTGAGGATTTGGCAATTAGTACTGACGAGGGTCTGACCCTTCCTAAGGGTAGTCTTAGTCCAGAGACGAGTAGTGTGGAACTCAGGGTCGGGGGGACAGAGGAATAGACTGGTCGGGTTGCCGGTGTGGATGCTCTTGAACTCCTTTCGTCGCCTCTTAATAGTGGATCAGGGACTAGTCGGGTGCAGGTCGCTAGCAAGGGCAGTGGTGGTTGTGAAGTAGGCCGGGCGGATTTTGGGGAGAATGGTCTGGATAGCGGATCCCCCCTTCCTAGCTCTGAGCATCCAGTGGCTGATGAAGATACTGACGGTAAGGGGGTCAGGTCGGAGGGGGGTATTCCGCAAGAGGCTGAGGCCACTGCTATAGCCAGTCCTCGTGTGGAGATTGTGGTGGGAACTGTTGTGGTGCCAACGGAGCTTAGCCCACCGTCGGGTGAGGTAGTGAAGAAAACCATTGTTAAAAAGAAAACGAAGAAAAAGCACAAAGGGGTCATGTCCCCGGAGTGCCTTTTTTAACATGTCGTTTCTGATATGGAATACAAGGCGGTTGAATGCTCCCCATAAGCAGCTGATGGTGAAGCACCTTGTTGTGGAAACTCAACTGTTTTTGGTAGGTCTTCTTGAAACTAAAATAAAAGCTAGTTCGGATTGTAGGGTCATAGGTTTTTTGGGGCCTCAGTGGTGCTACATTTCTAACCATGATCATCACTATAACGGGCAAATTCTGTGTTGGTTTAATAAGCACAAAGTGGCAGTACAAGTCCTTAAGATGGGAGATCAGTTCATTCATCTGAAGTGTCAGATTCTTGGCAGGGGATTCGTTATGATCACTCTAGTATATGCCTCTAATTTTGTTTTTCAACGGACAACCTTATGGAGTGAGTTATAGGTATTTCAAAGGGATTTGCAGGAGCCGTGGTTGGTTGTCGGGGACTTTAATTGTTGTCATAACTCGACGGAGGTTGAAGGTGGAGTGGAGTTTTCAGGGTGGCGCTGGCAGAGAGATCCAGCAACTATTTACACATACGGATCTTGCTGACCTTCGAGGGAGTGGACGATGGTTCACTTGGGAGAATAAACAGAGGGGTAATCTGTTCATTCGGAAGAAGTTGGATCGAGCGTTGGTTAATCAGTATTGGTTAGGTGCTTTTCGGTATGACTCGGCTGTTTTTGGTGAACCTGGTTTCTCTGATCACTCTCCAATCATTGTTCAGCATATTAACGGAGTGAAGAGGCCTGGAGCTCCTTTTCGGTTCTTTAACGGGTTGCTTTGGGTGGGGGGTTTTATGGAGATGCTAGCACAAGTGTGGCGGGCTAAAGTTCGAGGGTACAAAGCTTTTCAATTAATGCAGAAGTTGCGCCTGGCCAAGCAAGCTATCAAGGTATTTAGTATGGGTCGAAATAGGAATCTTCAGGAGATGAGCAGCAGTCTGGCCGAAACTCAAAAGAGATGTTACCTTGAGCCCCAGAATGATCAGTTACGCGCACTTGAGGTTGACAGACTATATCGGTATCAGGAGGAGCTTAAGTTGTCTGACTCTATTGTGAAGCAGAAATCTAGACAGACTTGGATCAAGGAGGGCGATTGTAATTCAAAATTTTTCCATGCTGCCATTATGGGTCGTCGAAATACCAATACTATCACTGAGTTGATCGATGAAGTTGGTAATATGGTGAGAGGTCACGAAGCAGTGTCCAATCAGGTTCGGGATTTTTTTGTACAGCTTATGGGCCAGAGTGTCAATTCAGGCAATGGTTTTGGTGTGCATGATGTGCTGAATTCCGCTCTCAGTCGAGAGCAAATGGAAATGATTACTGCTCCATTTACGGTCATCCAAGTAAAGGAGGCGTTATTTCGACTTCATAGCTCCAAGTCGCCAGGTCCGGATGGTTTCTCTGCTGGGTTTTTCCAACAAACCTGGGATATAACGGGCCAATTGTTCATGGAAGCTGTTCTGGAGTTTTTTTCTTCGGGCAAGCTGCTGCAGGAGATTAATTTCACATATATTTGCCTTATTCCTATATAGGAGAGACCTGATAGAGTTACAGATTTTCGTCCGATTTCTTGTTGCAATACGATTTATAAGGTGATTGCTTCCCTTCTGGCGGAGAGTTTGAAGAGCATTTTGTCTAAGGTTGTCAGTTTTGCCCAAGGTGCCTTTATTCCGTCGCGCAGCATTGGCGACCATATTCTGTTGTTACAGGAATTGCTGGGGGATTATCATTCAGGCAAGAGAGTTGATAGTTGCGCTCTGAAGATAGATTTATTCAAAGCCTATGATACGATTGGTTGGAGTTATCTGTCGGAATGTATGCTGGGGATTGGTCTCCCGCCTCAGTTTTACAGATGGATTGAACAGTGTATTCACACTCCCTCTCTCAATGTCTTGATCAATGGAGTGCCGACGAAGCCTTTCAGGATTCATAGAGGGATCCGGCAAGGGGACCCTTTATCTCCCTATTTATTTACCTTAGCTATGGAAGGTTTGTCCAGGTTATTGTCTCGAATGACTCAATGCAATGGCTTATTTAAATACCATTACCGATGTCGGGAGATGCAGTTGTCCCATTTATTATATGCGGATGATGTGATTCTTTTATGTAAGGTGGATCCTCAAGTGATTTCAAGGATGCTCAATTTGTTGGACACTTTCTCTCGATGGTTTGGTATGCGAATGAATGCCCAGAAGAGTGGCATCTATGTTTCGTCCGACGTGTCCAATCCGGAGGAAATTGGTCGGGTGGCGGGGTTGCCTCTCCAACATCATCCTTTCCGTTATTTGGGTGTGCCGATTACAACGGGGAAACCTAAGTATTCGGATTTCCTTCCGTTGTTAGAAAAGTTGAGGAGTAGTATTAATGCTTAGCAACACCGTTTTCTCTCTTTTGCGGCGAGAGTTACCTTAATTGTTGCGGTGCTGAACATCATGCATATTCATTGGGCGGCCCATGTGGTTATTCCGAAAAGGGTTATTAAAGAAATGGAGCGTATCTTGAAAACCTTCCTTTGGACAGGTAAGCATGGTAATTGCAAAGGGGCGAAAGTTAAGTGGAGTGAGATTGTGCTGCCTAAGGAGCAAGGGGGTTTAGGAATTATTTCTATTTCTCAAACACAGCGAGTGTTGATGATGAAGCGAATTTGGAGGCTATTTGCAGATAGGGAAGCCTTGTGGGTTAAATGGGTTCAGACTTATCACCTTGGCGGTCATAGTTTTTGGCATATCCCTTTGAGAGTGGACTACTCGTGGATATTTAAAAGTTTGTTGAATGTCCGTGAGTTGACCTACCCTTTAATTCAGTGGCATGTTGGGAATAGGGACGGAGTTAGTTTCTGGTACGACAACTGGCATGCTCTTAGCCCTCTTTGGTGGCAATCCGACTTGTTTGGCTTTCGAGCTTGCCTTCCATCAGAGGCAACGGTGGCATGGGTGGTTCGGTGGAGAGGCCAAAGGCCAAACTGTCATTTCGACCATGTCATTGATAGATACATTCATGGTCTTGTGATCGGGCCTAAGCCGGATAAACAGGTATGGCCTATTAACGGTGGTGTTTTTTCAAATAAATCAGCACATGGTGTAGGTATAGGGCGGCAGGTGGAGGTCAATTGGGCTGATCTTGTTTGGCAACAGGTGGTAAGTCCACGGGCGGCTTTTGTAGTATGGTTGGCGATTAAAAACAGGTTGCGTACAAAGGATAGATGGTTTGGAGACTTCGACCCTATTTGTGTGCTATGTAACCAAATTGCGGAGTGTCGGGACCATCTGTTTTTTGAATGTGAATATTCCAAAACGATTTGGAGTCGTGTTGTGCATCTGATTGATTTGTTTCCTCCCTCTTATGGTTGGAGTGACGTTTTAGCTCTTTTAATTGGGGAAGTGCGAATAGGGCGGTCTGAGAGTATCATTATCCGGACTTCCTTTCAGCTGGCAATTTATTATATCTGGCGGGAGCGGAATCGGCGACTATATAAGCAACTGGAGCGGCCGAAATATGAATTAGCTGATTTTCTAGTTAATGTGATTCGTGAAGTTTTAA
>JAOSBK010032333.1:0-11626 GCA_027568895.1 Erythroxylum shatona | reverse complement strand
TAGTTAATAGGCTTCTCACCTCTGTTAATGATTACAAGACCCCACAAGAAAGTTTGGAATTGTAAGAAACCTACACTTAGTCACCTTAGGACTTTCGGATGTGCAACTTATGTATATTAGAAAGAAGGAAAATTAGAACCTAGAGCAATCAAGGTAGTTTTCCTAGGCTATCCAGAGGGTGTTATGGGATATAAGATCTTACTACTCCAAAAGGGAGACTACAAAACTATCATAAGCAGACATCTAATCTTCAAAGAAGATGAATTCCCTCTGTTGAACAAGGGCTCCTCAAATTCAGATTTCCAAAGGAAAATTCAGGAGCAATTAGGATCATTGAACCAATCAGTCCCTTTCTATATACCACCAGAAACTGATGAAGGTGGAACTACACAACCTATAGATGTGGAGCCTATACAAGGCACTACATGTCATGAACAAATGATAGAAGAGGCTGAAGGGGTGGGTGAAGAAGAAACCCCACACATTACTACAGATGATTCCCAAGGAAATCTATAAGACTATTAACTCACAAGGGATAGGTAAACAAGACAGAGAATCCTTAATAGGAGGTACACTAACTTAAACTTGGTTGAATTTGCATGCCTTATGGCTAAAACTATAGAATACAAGGCTCCTGAAACCTATGAAGAAGCCATGAGGAGTAAGGATGCAAAACAGTGGAAGACAGCTTGTGAGAAAGAATATTCTTCTCTAATTAAGAACATGACTTGGACTTTAGTCCCTAGATCTCCTAAAGCAAAACTAATTGAGAACAAATGGTTGTTCAAGTTGAAAGAAGGAGTAACAGAAGCAGAACCTAGGATCTACAAGGCTAGACTTGTAGCTAAGGGGTTTAGATAGAAGGAAGGAATTGACTACAAGGAGATATTCTCTCCAGTAGTCAAATTCAAAACAATTAGGCTTATATTAGTTCTAGCTACACTATATTACTAGGAAATCTATCAAATAGATGTCAAGACAGCTTTCCTATATGGAAAGCTTGAGGAGACAATCTACATGAAGTAACTAGTCATATTTGAGGACAAAAATAAGCTAAATTATGTCTGTCTATTATAGAAATCCCTACATAGGCTTAAACAAACACCTAGGCAATGGAACAAGAAGTTCTATAAAGTTGCTGCTAGTATGAACTTTACTAAAAGTTCATATGATTACTGTCTATAATTTAAGGATCTAGGAATGACTAAAGCAGTATTCTTATTGGTCTATATAGATGACCTAATAATAATAGGAAAGGATCTAAATAGAATTCAAGAAGTGAAGTCTGATCTATGCATTCATTTTGAAATGAAAGATTTGGGAGAAGCTCAGAAGCTTCTAGAAATGCAAATAATCAGAAAGAGGAGGGAATGAAAGCTTTGGCTTGTTCAAAGGAATTATATAAGAAAGGTCTTAGCTCAATTCAATATGAAACAAGCTAAACCTAGTCCAGTTCCCCTAGGATCTCACCTATAGATGGTATCTGACAAGAGTCCTAAAACTGAGGATGAACAAAGAGCTATGACTCACTATCCCTATGATATAGGTGTTGGAAGTATAATGTACCTTAAGCTATGCACAAGGCCTAACCTAGCCGATGCCATTAGTATCCTAAGCAAATTCATGGCCAATCTAGGTTTAGAACACTGGCAAGGGCTCAAGGGTGTTCTCATATACTTATCTGGAGCAATTAACTACGGACTATGTTTCTCTAAAGCAGAACTAACTAAATGCAATTATTTGTATTTATGTGGTTATGTGGATGTAGATTATGCAGTAGATAAGGACACAAGAAAGTCTATTTCAACATACATTTTCACATTATCAGCAAACACAATCAATTGGAAATCACAACAACAATCAGTAGTGAGTTTATCAACCAAAGAAGCAGGGTATTATGCAATCATTGAAGGTGTAAAGGAGCTAACATGGCTATCAAGTATACTAAAAGAAATCAACACAGAAATCACAAAGCCAGTTATATATACGAACAGTCAGAATGCTCAGTACCTTAGTAGAGATCCAGTCCTCCTTGAAAGATCTAAGCATATAGATGTGCGACTCCATTTTACCAGAGACCAAATCGCAAAAGGGGTCTTTAACCTGCAGAAAATTTCAGGAGAAAGAAATCCATCAGACTTTGGAACTAAGTATTAACTCAAAAGAAATTCACTTTCTGTAAGGGTAACTTACAGATTAGTGAAGCTTCTTGACACCGAAGGACATTCTATCCGATCTCACAAGTGTGGCAAAAATTAGGATTTTAGATTTCAAAATCACTCTCGGGTTTTTTGTCAGAGTGAAGATTGATGGAGTAGGAGGGAATAATGTGATGGGAATCACGTTACTCCATCAACCAACACTCAGAAACTACAAACACAGAAGAAATATGAAAAAAAAATCAATGAGGAGAAGAAGTGTCTGAAGGTGGAAGATAAAGACGCTCTCGAAAGTTCTATCAGCTGAAACAAAAGACAAAAGCCTAAGTGACTTACACGTGAGAGACACAAGACAAAAACTCAAGTCTGAATCATCAACTCAAAACACAGTCGCATCATATCTGAAGAAGCCAAAAACGCAGCAACATCAACATAATACGCACAGTAAAGGATGGTTCATTAATGAGTCACATGGGAGGCATATGACTCTTGTCTGATTTATGCAAACCCAGCCGAAAGTTTCTGCACGCAAGTCATATATATAAAGAAGAGAACACAAGCATTAGGGATAAGAAATACAAAGACTTCATTACTCATCTTCATTGTATTCAACATCTCAGAGTGTAAGAATTAAGAGTGAAAAAAGTTTGAGAGTGTGCTATAGTACTTACAAGTGAGTACTAGGAGAGTTATAGACTCTTACAAGTGTTTCTGAAAAACACTCAAACTCTGTAAACTATACTCTTCTTCTTTATAGTAGTTCAAACCACATCTATGGGAACCTTAGATGTAGATAGCATTAAAGCTATCAAACCAAGTAATTCTGGTGTTCTTTAATTTTCTGCACTTCATATCATCCGCAAGATTTAACTTCTTTATTAGTTTTTAAAGGTTTAAAGCAACAGTATAGCAAAACTATCCTAATAATTCTTAAGTCTATTTAAAGGCTACTATGGATAATAAAGAGTTTTTATCAAGAAAAACCCAACTGCCAAATAAAAAAATAGTAGCAGTTGTATGAGATCCTAATAAGGATAGATTTTTTTTTCCTTATATTAGTATAAATTCTTCAGAGAAAAAAGAAAACATGACTAGGAAAAAAGAGATGATTTTTCCCGTTTCTCAACCAGTGACTAGATCCTACACTAGAGTGCATAACCACTTAGTATTAGAGCCACCTATCATAGGCGACTTGAAAAGCCTAGTTAACAAATTAAGGCTTTTATGCAAAACTATGGTCTATTAGGCAACATGCACTAGAAGATTAGATGGAGAAATTCACACTCATGTCCGTAGATCGGGAAATGATTCAAAAAGGAACAATGTTGGTGGTTCTAGCAGTGGCAATCAAGGGAGTCGAAACTATTCAGAGGAGAGAGCAAATGGGCAGGTCGAGGGTCAGTTGGTATTACCCTACTCCAAGTTTGAATTTCCTACCTATGATGGGTCATAAGACCTCTTGATATAGTTAAAGAGGTGTGAATAACCTTTTAGGAATCAAAAATCCAAGAGGTTGAAAAAGGTGGGAGTTGTGGTTTTATCAGTTGGAATTGGAGTGGGAAGGATTTAAAGAATATTGTCTCGTAAGATTTGGACCACCTATGAGCAATAATCCTTTAGGAGAGTTAGCATTTTAAGCAAACACAAACCTTAGAAGATTACCAACCACAATTTCAATCCTTGTTAGCAAGGACTATACCCTGAACCCCCATCAAAAGGTGAATTTATTTATGACAGGACTGGTGGAGAGCCTTTGGATCGAGGTAGATATGCAACAACCCGGTGATTTGAGAGTTGTAATTAATATGGCATGGGCTTTAAAGAGGAAACAACATTATATATTATAAGGCAACTCTAAATTTTAGGCTGGGTGGACAACCCTTAAATATGTTGCAACTAGCACTGCCTTTATTAAAAATAGAAGCACCAAAGGAATGTGTGGAGGAGGGAACCGACAGGGTCAACTACTAGCGGTTCAAGCAACACCCAGCCCCTTTTTTCAAGACGCTTTCAAGGGCTGAGATGGTAGAAAGAAGGGCTAAAGGACTGTGTTTTAACTACCATAAATCTTACTCAATGGGACACAAGTGCAAGACTCTTTTTTGGATCGAAGTGTCAGACTCAGATAGTGAACAAGAGGAAGAGGTGGCAGGCGACCTGAGATTTTGTTATTAGGGAAAGAGGGGGAGAAAAGAACAATGAACAACAATTGATTGACACAAATTGCTAACCTTTACTACTGCTACTTTTTATTCTGAAACTGATGCCTTTATATAGGCTTTTACAATGAAATTTAAATCCTAACAGATAACAATTTTATCTTAACAGATAACAATTTTATCTTCTAACAGATAACAAATCTTATTTTTACAACTCCACTATCAGATAATCTTTATCTTTACTACTCTATCATACTACTCCCAATCCTAACAGATAACAAATTTTATCATTAAACAAAAACCAATTTTAAATCAATACTTAACACCCCATTGAATTAAAATTACATACATAGAGCACTACTCTCCAAATAAATTGTGAAGCACTTATCTTCAAATGTGATATACTTCTCATCATCAACCTTCAATTGTTGGAGACCAACAACTCTAAAATAGAGCTTCTTCTTCTATCTCTTGAGCTATATTTATTTGCGCTTCATTTTAAAGTTTGGAATTCCTTTGCATATGCCCAAATTGGTTGCACTTGAAACATTGTGGCCTACTCTTGTGCCAACAATATTTCTCCCCATGACCAAGTTTTTTGCACTTGCTATATTGAACAACTTTGTCTTTTCCCTTTGAAGATGAATTCTTAGCTAAATAAGCTCTATCAATTTTATGTTCAGTTTCCTTTTCTCTCATCATTCTTCTTTGGTCCATGACTTGAAGAGCATCTTGTAACTTTGCATATTCCTAGTACTTTCCTTCATCCTTAACATCTTAATTTTTTTTAAGATTCAGAATTTGCATCATTTTTGTTTTTTCATTGCCTTCAAACTCTTCCTCAAGTTTTCCCCATGCTTCTTTAGGCAATTCACAAGTCATTGTGTTTGTAAAAATTCCCTCCAACACTATCGAATATATACAAGAAAGTGCTTTTGGTTTCCTTGCTACTTCATCATTTTTTTTATTTAAGTTAGTGTGGGATTTTCTAAAAGTGGGGT
Organism: Erythroxylum shatona; assembly: GCA_027568895.1. Lineage (NCBI taxonomy): Eukaryota > Viridiplantae > Streptophyta > Magnoliopsida > Malpighiales > Erythroxylaceae > Erythroxylum > Erythroxylum shatona. The sequence continues at coordinate 6,307 of JAOSBK010032333.1, read as the reverse complement.
AGGATTATAATCACTCTTAACAACCTCCCACAAACTCAAAACAAGATTTCATTTTGATGGCTAATAATTAAGAGTGTTCTCCATTGAAATTGGGAATTGGAATAGGAGAAAAATTATTTGATGCCATGACTTCCTCTCACTGTTTCCTCTCCATCCCTTACATACTACTTTTCCCTTAAGGTAGAGAAAAGAAGATCGAACATAATATTAAGCTATGATACCACTTTATTGGGGAAAGAGGGGGAGAGAAGAACAATGAACAACAATTGATTGACACAAATTGCTAACTTTTATTGTTGCTACTTTTTATTTTGAAGCTGATGCCTTTATATAGGCTTCTACAATATAGTTTAAATGCTAACAGATAACAACTTTATCTTAACAGATAAAATTTTATCTTCTAACAAATAACAAATCTTGTCTTTATTACTCCATTATCAGATAATCTTTATCTTTACTACTTTATCTTACAACTCCCAATCCTAATAGGTGACAAATTGTTTAAAAAAACAAAATTTAAATTAATATTCAACATTCGTTACAATCTATAAGTGGGATTTAGAGCTCACAAACGATGCAATTGTAAGCACTAATGATTGGGTGGTCGACGTGGGTATTGGTGGATTCGGAGAGTGTCCCAAATTTCATTCGGGAGGGAGTGATACCCAAGATTAATATTATAGTGAGGGAGCAACCAAGACTACAGGTAGCAGTGGTTAATAGAGAAGAATTGCCCATTTTGGATATCTGTAAGGTGGTAACTCTACATGTTGATTATGATTCTTTTACCACTAACCTTTATTATATTCCCTTACATGGTTTCTGTTGTTTTAAGGGTTAAATGGTTGTGAACATTGGGCCCTATTCTATGAGACTTTGCATCTCTAATAATGAGCTTTGAGCTAAATGAAAAGAATGTGCAATGGAAGGGGCAAGTTTTGAGTGTTGAATCGAGAGTAGCAATAATGAAGGGATAACATTCGACATCCCTCGCTATAAAAAAATTGTTGACTGAATTTCCATATTTGTTTGTAGAACCTTAGGGTTACCGACTAGTGGAATTTGTGATCATAGCATTCGTTGATGTCAGGATCGAGACTGGTGGTGGTCCAACCTTACCATTATCGTCACCTTCAAAGGATAAGATAGAGAATGTGAGACTATGCTACAACAAGGAATAATAAGGCTAAGTCGATCTCCGTTTTCTTCATCGATACTACTAGTGAGGAAACATGACGGGACATGGAGGTTTTGTATGGACTATAGGGAGCTTAACATTCATATGGTAAAGGGTAATTTCGATCTCAATAGTGGATGGGTTGTTAGATGAGCTGTATAGAGAACAATATTTCACAAAGTTATATCTTTATTCGGGATATCATCAAATTAGAATGGATCATCGAAATATAGAGAAAACAATTTTCATGATGCACCATAGGCATTTCGAATTCGATAATACCCTTTGGGTTGACCAATGCTCCCTCTACTTTTGAAAGTTTGATGAATGAGGTATTTAGGCCTTATTTGCGCAAATTTGTCCTAGTTTTGTTTGATGACATTTTAATATATAGTAAGAATTGGATTGAGTATATTCAGTACATGCATTTAGTGTTTGAATTGTTGCGAGCTTACTACCTTTTTCTTAAGAAATCAACGTACACATTTGGAGACACTCGGGTGACATACTTGGGTCATATTGTCCATGGTGAAGGAGTGAAAGCAAATGCAAATAAGATTAAAGCGATAATAGAGTGGCTACTACCACAATCGACCAAGGCTCTCAGGGGCTTCTTGAGGTTAGCAGGGTACTATAGGAAATATATAAATAATAATAATGGGCAACTAGCAGCACCTATGACTAGCATGTTAAAGAAGAGTGCATACCAATGAGGGAATGAGGCCTATTTGGCCTTCTCTAACTTGAAGAAGGCTCTTTCTAAAGCCCCTATTCTGAGATTGCCTAATGTTAAAGAAGAGTTCATGGTGAATTATGATGCTTCTAGTAGTGGTGTTAGGCTGATCCTACAACAACAAGGCCATCCAATTGCATTTTTCAGTAGAAAATTAATATATTGCTATTATAAGCTCGCAGTGTATAAAAGGGAGATTATATGTCTTGCTAAATCTATGACCTAATAGAGACCATATCTTTGGGGGAGGCATTTCCACATCAGGACCAATCACTTTAGCCTAAAATTTTTGTTAGAATAGAGGTTAGAGGTTAACCCCTTTACTTTAACAACATTGGATTGGTAAACTAATGGGTTGATTTTAAGGAGAAGTACAAAACGGGGTCACTTAATCGAGTAGACGATGCTCTTTCTCGACAAGATAAGAAGGATCTCTAGCTCTTTGCTATTTATAAGCCATAGGTTAACATTTTTTATGCCCTTCGATAAGAAGTTGAAGCCTCAAACAATTTGAAATAGTGGCAAGACAACATAGAGAAGAGGGAGGCCACTACTTAGGAAGTGAGGGATGACTTGATCTTTTTCAAAAGGAAGGTCTATTTGTTGTCTACTTCTCCCCTAGTGCAAAACATCCTCTCAAGCATTCATAATATGACCCACGAAGGAAAGACCTTACAAAGGGTGCGCAGAGATTTCTTTTGGGAAGGAATGAAATTAGCAGTGATTGACTTTGTCTAGAGTTGCCTAGTTTGTCAATGCAACAAATGGAAGAACTTACACCCTATATGGCTCCTACAACCTCTTTCAATGCCCCAGTAAGTACGGGATAATATTTAAATAGATTTTATTGAAGCATTACCCAAGGTCCAAGGGAAGTCAATTTTGATGGTGATTGTAGATAGATTTTTCAAATATGCGCACTTTGTTCCACTTGCTCATCCTTTCACTGCTATAACCGTGGCTCATATTTTTGTTCAAAATTCTTTCATTTGCATGGTTTACTTGAGACAATTGTTTCTGATTGAGACAAAGTTTTTACAAGTCTCTTTTAAAAGGAATTGTTTTGTTTGTCAAAAACAAAGTTGTCCTTTTCTATAGCTTATCATCCACAATCAGATGGCTAGATTGAAGTTGTAAATCTCACCATTGAAATGTATTTATGTTGTTTTACATGCGATAGACAACAGTGATGACTTCAATAGGTTCCATGGGTAGAGTATTGTTAGAACACATCTTTTCACTCTTCCTTGCAACCTACACCATTTTAGGTGGTGTATAGACAAGATCTTCTACGTTTGCTCGATTGTATAGTTGGTTTCACTAGAATAAAGGCAGTGGAACATGCTCTTCAGGAGAGGGATACAATTTTATAGTCAACAAGGGAGCATTTGTTACAAGTCCGATAACGAATGAGATTTATATATGATGCTAATCATCGGGAGATCTCTTTTAAAGTAGGCAATTGGATTTGGTTGAAGCTTCACCCTTACCGACAAATTTTAGTAGGGAAGAGAGTCCTCATAAGTTGTCTCCAAAATATTTTAATCTTTATAAAGTACCATAGAGAATTGGAACAATAATCTACAAGTTGGAGCACCAGAAGGGAGTTGTATCTATGATATTTTTCGTATGTCCTTGTTAAAGAAATTTAAAGGCAATACTCCAAGTTTAGGGCTGCACTACCAATCATCCATGATGGGTAATTGGTGCATATTCCCCACTCTATTATCTGGTCCAGGATTAACAGAGGCAGACAGGAGGTGTTGGTGCATTGGGTGGACAGTTCGAATGAAAAGGTTACATGAGAAGAGCTCATCGCTCTTTAGGAGGCTTATCCAAAGTTTGAGCTTAAGGACAAGCTCAAAGTCAGGGAGGATAGTAATACTGAGGTTGCTTTTTATGGGAAAAGTTTACTTGTGAGGTAGGAAAAGTGGATGATAGGACAATTATTAACAAATCTATTTTTATTTTATTTTATCGAATTTTCTTTCGTATTTTAAGTTTTTACAGATTATGCTTCCTATTTCTGTTAAGATTCTATTTTTAGAATTTATACTTAATCATGAGTCCTAGTTAGGGTTGTTAATCTATCCTTGAGCCTATTTAAAGGTTGTTATGGTTAGCAAAGAGGCAAATAGACTTTTATCAAGAAAAAAAGTTAAAAAAGCAGCAATTGCACAATACTTTGTCAAGGACAAGTCTCTTCCTTGCGTCAACATAGGTTCTTTAAAGAAAGGGAAGAGCACGACTGGAAAAAAGAGGTCTCTTTCCTAGTGGCTTAACGCGCGACTAGATTCATGTTAAAGTATATTACATAAAATATTCAAATATATACGTTTTGCATGCTATTAAAATACCTTTCTTTATATTTTAAATTTGTGATACATATATATATATACATAAATACATATATATACACTTTATGTATACTTGAAGTATATGTTCAAAAACTTAGGGGGCGCTTGGTTCATAGAGAGTAATGAAAATAGGAATGAGAATGAATATAGTGAGGAATGAAAATGATGGTTGGTTAAAATGAATGAATGGTTACTATTATCATTGACGGTGGTTGATTTGTTAAAAATGTTGAGAAATAAAAATTTGTTAAAAATTTGTTTTATATTAAAATTTTAATTTATTTTAATTTATTATTTTTAATTTATGCACCCTAATTATAATGACAGAATGTTTAAAATCAAGTATATTGTGGTTTTTCCTTTCCAATAGCTCTTGAAGAAAAAATACTCTAGTATTTTCTTGCATCAACATATCATTAGCTACATAATATCCTCAAAATATAGTTTAATCATCCAAAATATTGTGTAATTCATTGATACAACCATAATATCTACCATTCTATTGCTATTATAGCAAAATCAAGTAACATAGTTTAATACAATTTACATTCCTCTGATAATGCAAATGATGTTATATTTTAAGTAATTAATGTATAATATTTTAATTAATTACATTGTAATTAACTAATTAATTAATTATATTTTAATTAATTAATTACATCTTAATTATATTTTAATTAATTAATTAGATTTTAATTAATCATGTAATTAATTATATTTTAATTAACTAATTATATGTAATTAGACTTTAATTAATTAATTATATTTTAATTAGATTTTATCTTGATTAATTATTTTAATTACTTAATTAATTAATTAATTAACTATATTTTATATTTTAATTAAATGTATTTTAATTAATTACATTTTAATTATATTTAATTAAAAATTAAAAAATTTAGTGTTGGTAGGAATCAAACCCATTCCTCCCACAAATGGAGGGTATGGATCATTACCTTAAACTTGGGTATGAAAAAATTATTCAATCAATCATAATAACCAACCAATCATCATCATTCATTCCATTCCCATTGATTTATTCTTATACCCCTTAACCAAGCACCCCTCATAAAGTCACTTCTGAACTTAGTAATTGCATTTTCATAATGAAAAGGTCTAGACTTTTAAATTTTGAATTGCCTATATTAGCTTCATTTTCTTTTATGAGTTTTAATGTTTTTTAACCTAATGTGTTTACATCAACTTTGAATGTAATAAAAAGAGTTAAAGGCACGTATCTCTCATATGATATAAAAAGTTTTTAAAAATTTGCCTTAAATTTTGAATCATTAAGAAAAAAATCTAGAATTTCAAAAATCCTTCTATTAGTTTCACCTAAAATAATGATGGAATAATAGATTTATTAAATCAAAATATTAATAAACTAATAAAATAAAGATGAGGTGGTATACCCATTTTTAGACCTGATCTAAACCACTTCTTTTGCAGGAATCAACCCAAAAAAAGTATAATTCAAACTAAAAAAGTTAGATAAAAATCAGTTAGATATGTTGGAACTCCTTTAACCTCTACCAGTTACCACCACTTCACCTCTTTCTCAATGTTTCAAAGAGAGATGTGTATTGTGACTGCCTAGTAAAGAGAAGAATTGTAATATCCCGCCCCCGATGGGAAGGGTAAAATAGTAATTTAGAAAGGGGCTGAGAGTGTTTAGTATTGTGTTGTCATATTTATGCATATCATTGCACGTGTATAGTGAGATTTGCACATGAGAATGACTGTACATGTATTCATGACATTTCCCGATATATGTGCTTAAATGGGATTTTTTTGTGACAAATATATGGTTGTCGTGCTTGAAAATTTATTCGAAGTAGATGGGTTTGTGTTTCATATTTTTGGGGAAAATTTAAAAATTGATTGGAAATTTTCGGAAAAATTTCCGGACCGAAAAAATCGCCAAGTGGCGAACTGATTGGTTTCCGGTACTGAAAATTTCTGTCCAATGGCACTGGAATATTGGGTAAATGACGTTGGGATTATAATTGGGACCATGGATTTAGAAATTACATGTATTAG
>JAOSBK010032332.1:0-11627 GCA_027568895.1 Erythroxylum shatona | reverse complement strand
GTTTTGGAATGTGTAAACACAAAATGCCTTTAATGGTACATTATTGCAAATGATTATGCTATTAGGCAAGATTAGTTTGATGTGTATTTATAAGTTCAACTTGAGGAAAGTAGAATAATGACGTGACATCTTTTGCTTGTGATTGCGAAATGTAAAATGGATTGTTTTTAAAACTGTCAAGTCCTAGTCGTGGGTAAATAGGCATGCCTAGAAGGGTTTGTAGCTGCTCCTGTGACACTTCGGTGTCTCCTGTCTCTGACACTTCGGTGTTATTTATTAATGAGACTTAAGTCTCTCCTGTTCTGTGATACTGATTGCGGTATCTCCTATATTAATCCTGTTACCCACTTCTTTAAAAAAGGATTAACAGACTAACTTGTTTTGTGTTCTGATACGTTCAAGTCTGATATAAGTTAAGTTAAGTTCTAATACAACTAAATGTTGTTAAGATGTAAATAAGATTTATTCAGATACTTTAAGGTTTTGTTTTGTGATTATGATATCTTGTTCATATATGAGTAAGTTTGAAGCAAGTATATTATGTATTCTATTCTAATATGTTATATTATGTTCTGATGCAAATGATATTTAGATGTTTAGTAATTTGAACAATTAAAGGTTATTGGAGTTTTGTTATGATTTACTGTATGTTAATGCCAGACGATTGTTAGAAACAATTGCCAGATTATATGTGTTTAGTTTTTTCCCACTAAGCTATATGCTTAGCACGGTGGATTTTACCCTGTGTAGGTTTTGTTAAAAAGACTTGAGACAAGGACAATATCATTCGCAGTGGCCAAGAAGATTGAGTTTTGTTTTGACAAAATATATACTTGAGTTTGGTTATTTTTGAGTTGTATCTGATAAATGATGACTTTTGAATTTGTTTGAAGGTTTGTAGTATCTATACTACATGATGGATTAGGATTTAAGACATGTTTGTATTAATTCAATGTGTATAATGTATTTTGTTTATATCTCAATTTGGAATGTAATATAGTGTATGTTTGTCTGAATTGCTAAAAAGGAAGATTTAGAATGCTTTGGTTCATTTGTACTATTTGTGTGGCTTCATATATTCTTCTAGGGGGCATTTGGGTGTTACATGCCCCCCTTCTCTCTAAACCACTTGAGCTTCTTTAAAACTTGCTTGTTACTTAATCTTCTTAGCCAGTATTAATCCATTAGCCTACTTCATTACTGTGTTTTTTTTTGTTTCCCTCTCATCTTAGACCTTCAAACATGGATGTTAGTCTAGATACTTTATAATTGATTGCTAAAATCTATAAGGAATATGATAAATAGTTGGCAAAATATCAAATAATAAGCCTTTAGATGTTAATTTAAAGTTAGTAGAAGAGATAGCTATTAATAACTACCAATGACTATTAGGAATGTGAAAGTGAACAAATATGTTAGGTTCCTATGCATAGACAACTTAGATAGAGGTAATAGTGAGATTTTATAGGAGACGAAATTTATAATCTAGGTATTATATGAGGAAGGACATTGGGGTCCCAAGATGAGAATCCCATAATAAAATTCGTAGAGTAAGTTAATTTTATAGGAAGCTTATAGAGGATGAATAACCATTACAATAAGACTTGTAATTCACGATAGAGAAATCATCCTAAATTTTCCTATAGTAAATAACCACCTCAAAGACAACCCTTGCTAGGTTTTTTATAGCCTGTATTGAAAGAGAAATAATTGATTTGGAAGTTATGAAAAAAACTTTACACAAGTAACTATTTCTCATTTTAGATAGGTCAAATAACTAAGGTGATTATCTTGCCTCATGACATACAGTCTAACCCTAAGGAATATGTGAAGGAGGATTCCCTAAAAGGATAAGGAGTTGAACAACAATAATATAAAAGAAAAGAACAAGGTAAGGATACTACTAAGGGAGCATAAATCGAGAATTTCTTACCCTAATAAATCACTTCAGGAAATTAAGAAGGAAGAGACTAGTACTCAAAAGGAGAATAAGAAATTTCTTAAAGAAGAAGATCTAGAAGAGGAGTATTTTAAGGATGAGTATAGTCAAAATAAAATAAAGGCATCATCAAAGTTCTCTAAGATATCATACTACTAAAGTTAGGCGATTTAATGAGTTTTAATATTTTAAACATAATTGGTGGTATTTATATTAATAAGGAATTACTAGATTTAAGGGCAAGTATTAATGTAATTTCGTATACTATAATAAAAAATTAGAATTATGTGAATTATAACCTATTAGAAGAATGATGTATCTTGTTTACAATACAATAAATAGTATTAAAGGTGTTAAAGAAAATGTAATGATGAAAATTGATAGGTCCATATTCTCAATATATTTCAATATTTTGGATATTGATGAGGAATAAAAAAATCGCTAATCCTAGATAGATCCTTCCTAGCCACAATAGGGGCAATAATTAATGTTAGAAAAGGTGAATTGATACTTAATATTTTAACTAAATGGCTTGTGTTCTTAAAAGATAAGATGTCATTTATGATTATTAAAGATTTAAGACACACTAACTTTTCTAATATTTTATGACGAATTGTTGACAGAGAAGTCAAAGGACCAAAATAAGTAAAGATGAAGGCAAGAGTAAAGAAGAAGGTCTAAAGAAGAGATAATGATCCTTTATATGGCACATTTTATGGTGATGAAGAAGGAAGCAGTCGTATTGCTCCAAAAATTGGATAAGTTTGAGGAAGGAGTCCAACTAAAATACTTATAAAAAAGAGCTTATTAGGAAATAACCTAACTATATAATTAATGTCTTACTAATTTTATTTTGATTTACTTTTAACAATAATGTTTACTTGAAGTTTGATTTGGATTTTTTATATTTGTCAATAAGGTTATTTATTGCTTTTGCTTTTTCTTTGTACTTTATCTTTTTATGTTTTTGTAGTTAGGAATACAAAGGAAGGAAAATATAAACCTAAGGAGGAACTTTGAAGAATAATAGAGATGAAAGATATAACAAATAGGCCAATAAAAAGCATAAAAATTAGATACTATAAAATTATATTATTGAATATGATATAGGACACGCTAATGTCTCAAACATTTTTGAGTTTTTCTAAGAGGATACATATTCTGGAACATGCATATACCGTAAATTGTATCTTTGAAAAGTTAAAGAAAGGAGGATTCATAGCCTGATGAAACATTAGTGCCTTAGGCCATGCTTTTGGTAGTTGAATATAATAGGGTCTATGGCTTAGGGACAAGCTTGAGCTTCTAGTCACAAATTTAGAGAAATTTCTCTAAGAAATTCTATGATTTGGGCCATGCCTTATACCTCAGTTGTGCTTTTAAGAGTTAAAGACAATATGATCTATGGCTTGGACATGCCTATGCCCTAGTCATAGGTTTAGAAAATATTTTGAAGATGCTCCACAATTTAGGTCATGTTTGTGTTTTATATAATGTCCCGAATCTTTTTGGACTCAAGACTTTCCATAGTCCGCGCCATGACTATGTCACAAATTGTGTTGTTAAAATTTAAAAAACCTGATAATCATATATGACACCCATTTTCACCTCTCTCTAAACTTTTGTCTCATTTTCTCTCAAATTATTCAAACATCAATTACCTATCAAGTTCCCAAGTCAAACCTATTAAATTGTTTTGCATTTTGATCATATTTCATAAAGATTTACTCACTTTTTTTGCTCCAAATCCTAAATTTCTTATAACTTAGAGCTTCAAACTCATTTATGGGTATTTATATGGTTTTAGCCTATTCATTGCTTATTTTTGTATCTAAACACTCAATATAAATATAAAGATGAGTTCATATCCATCCACAATAAAAAAGGTGAAAACCATTTGAGAAGAGTTATAAAACCAAGCTTAATTGCAGGAGACAACCTTAAATAAGCATCAAATGTTCACCTTTAAGGAACTATATTTTTTTGAAAGATATCTTAAAAATTATCCTTTGGAATCTAATAGGAGAGTGGACTGGATTATAATGGAGATCGTAGGTTTAGTTTCGTAGGTAAGGAGGTTGATAGAAAACTTATAATGGATTATATTTTCAAACATTGCTAAATACCAACCGATTTTGAACCTTTTGAATATTCCATCACCAAATTAAGTTGCCTTCTATATTTTCTAGTTTTATCCTATGGCTCTCCATATAAGATCTAAAAAAATGTAAAGCTCCTAAATGCTTCAATTCAATTAGCTTTGCCTTAAACAACACTCTATAAAACTCATATTCTCCAAGGTAATGGATCTAATAGAGTCAATAAATTGACTTGGAGTATAGTAGTTAAAGACTACTCCAATTTTGATAAGCTTAGGTTTATCCTTTCCTTGTATATTATTCTCTCAATGTTAGTTTCCCCTCTTTTGGAGGTCCTTAATGCATGTGTAGAAAAATGGAAACTAGCCTTAACTGGTTTCAAATTTATTGAGAAAAAATTATTGTTCCTTCAGGTTCGTCGACGGGGCTATAACAAATTAGAGGAAGTTAGGGATTAAAAATGTAATCATCAATGGGGAGGAATTATTTATCTTCAAAATTTCATTTGAGGATAAAATGGATAAGATTTTAGAATCTGGCCCTTGGCATGCTATAAAAATAGAGGTTAGAAATATAAATGTCTAAAGTTAAATTGAGAAATAATTAAGTATGGGTGAAATTTCACAATGTTCTACTTGAATATTGGTCAATAAAGGAATTAATATACTTAGTAAGTTACCTAGGTAGACCTATATGCTTGGATAAACAAATAATAAATTTGAAGAGAATTATCTTTGCACATATATATGTTCAAATTGACATCAATAAAGAATTACTTGATATTTAAAGAATCAAAAAATCAAATGAAAAAGGGAATTTAGTGAGGGACAAAATAATATGATTACCAATGGAAACATATAAAGTATGGGTAACAACTAAGAGGAAAACCACTATAGAGGTTGGTAACTTAGAGAATGATGACAAAGTTGCTGTTAAGGAGGAGGTTAGTCGAGGATCTGAAATATCTCTAAATAATGACAAACTAAGTATTATTGGTGTCAAAGAAGGGAAGAACCTTACAAATGAAACAAAGCTAGTAAAATGGTGGGATATCTGAGCCAGAAGAGATTGACATAGGAGGAGTAAGGATAGACATCCAGCTTTAGGAATCTATTAAGATGATGGAGGCAAAAGAAAAACACATTATTATAGATGAGCTAGGGGAGAGGGAATTAAAGGCTAGGGATACAACTTTGACTAAGGTAAATTGGCAGACTATTGACCAACACACTAATGGAACCAAAATAGGGAATAAATTAGTTGATTATTCAAACAAAACTATAATCAGGTAGTGCCTAAAATTAGGACTGCAAAACAAGGAATTAGAAATAAATAAGAAAAATCCTAGAAGGAACTAAGAGGAAAGGGCAAGGCAACTCTAAATCCTAATGATGAATTTGTAGTATAGAATGTTAGGGATCTAAACAACCCCAATAAGCAATAAGTTTTAAAAGATTTTCTACATTAAAGAAACCTAGTTTTATTCGCTTACTATAAACCAAAATAAAGAATTTCCAATATCATAAAGGTTTATGGTTTTTCGATAAGTAATGGATTGCCTAAATTAATCATGGTACACATTATAATGGCTACATTAAAATCTCTTTTAATCCAAACTTGTTCTATCTTCACTAATGGAGCTTATTTGTCCAATATATCCATTGCCAAGTTTCACTTACTAAGTCCTAAATGCATCTAAATGTCATTATATTTTTTGTGACAAATCTTGAGAATAAGAGGAAACAACTTTAGGGTGACCTATTCGCACTTTAAACAAACATAGCCATTTTATGGTTAATAATAAGTTTCCACTATAACCTTCTTCCATAGGAAGTGGAAGGGAAATAATCCAAAGTAAAGAATTTCAATATGCACCTCTCTAGATTCATCAACAAAGTTGTTGTAACATATTATAGATCTATTAGAAACTATTTCATATGGGACAACAAACAATGTGGAAGTTGGTTTCTATAAACAAACTAGTCAGATGCCTAGTTATCTCTCCTTGGATGACTAAATATCCTAATATTTATATTTATTTTAGCAATCCATTTTGTTCTAATCACATACATATAAAGATATTGCTAAGCAAATATGTGGAGACTTTAGATATCCATTACTCCTTACTGAGGTAGAAGTTCGAGATTAGTTGGCTAAATGGTACAAATAGAAATACAAGGATTTTTTATAGTGCCAATGTAGAGGGTATTATCATCAAGACTAAGAGTAGTTGAAGGACATTATTTATAACCATTTTAAGAATGTGTTAGGCAAAATTGACTAAGAATGTTTTAGGAAAAATTGACAAAGTAGTCCCAACAAATGAAGATTTTAAAGGCCTCATAATATTTTCCATTTCAAGGAAGCAAGTTTAATTCCTTTCCAAGGATTTCTCTAATATCAATATCAAGGAGGCTCTCTTTAACCTAAGGCTAGATAAAGCATTAAGACCTAATAGCTTTAATGTTAGGTTTTCCCAAATCACCTGGGATAATATTGGTGATCAAATTTCCAAATTCATTAAAAAATTATTTAGGAGTGGAATTTTGACAAGAGAGCTTAGTAAAACTATCATTTTCTTAATCCTAAAGACTCTAAATACTTTATGATTAAATTATTAAAGCCTAATATGGTTGATAAAATCATTTCTAGGCTATTAGCCTCTATACTAAAAAAAATTCTTTAGATCATCATTAGCCCATACTAAGGTTTTGTTATCCAAGATGGAAGAATTATAAATAATTTTATAATAACATGAGTTATTTAAAAGGTATCACGAAAGGAAGGAGATAAGGAGGCGTGCTTTAAAGTTGATTTCAATAAAGGCTTTCGATCTCAAGAATTGGAGCAATGGTGCAAATATCCTTAGACTTGAGGTGCTTAAGGATATCTTGGATAGTAATCCTATACTTTGACTCCATTCCTCATTGTCTATTAGAGGTTGCTCATAGGATCATGACTGGGTACAGTTTGAGGTATTTGAAGGTAACTGAGTAGCCAATAAAGGATTCACCACTCCTGATAGAAGGAGATGATATGCACGGCCTCTTGTCTAGGTTATTACTCGAGAATCTCTAGCTAGAGTGGAAATTTCATGAAGATAGTCTTCAGTGACATATCCAAATGAGTAATGAGCCTTGGGGACAAGAACTAACATCATTTGGGCTAGATTTGACATAGTTAGTCTAATGGGAGTTAACATTTTAACCATACTCTAAACCAAGTGGGGAATAGATGGTGAAAGGATGAATTGAACATTGTCTATGAGGGTTTGTAGTCAAACCACTGAGTTTTTGGTTAATTAGGTGTTATGATGTTTTGTGAGATAGCACTCATGACTTTCTTGAATTAAGTGTTAATTCAAATGGCCAATATAATCGGGAACCTAATGGGTCACATGCATTGAAGATGTGAAGAGTAAGTAAAATGGTTTTCGATGGGGGTCCTAGATATGAGAGATGCATGACTAAGCTACACAAGTGTGGTAGTGTAGGGTCATGTGAATCTTGCTTATTAGGTAAGATGACAAAATTACCTTTTAATAAGCAAGATGATAAAGTTACCCTTTTAAATTCCTACTAACTTTCCATTTATGTTGGGGGTTAGAGGAAGACTAAAAGATGTATGAAACATCAATTTTCGAGCAAGTATTGTTGGTAAACAGAGATTTTTGGTAAAGTGTTCATCGTCTTCTGTCACTCTAAACACTCTCTAAAAGAATACATCACAAAGCTAGTACTTTGGGTGTGTTTTAGCCATTCTTCCTAAGAGCTTTCAACCTTCCCTCTTTATGTGGATATCATTAGAAACATCCTCCTTTGGTTGTTATGATTTATGACAACCCAAAGAGGTGAGGACAATGAAGAACGAAGGAGATTGTAAGGTACACATCTTAAGTTCACGTTTTGTTAAAGTTACATCGAATGACACTTGAAAGTTCTTGGATTTTTTGGTTTTGTTTTATATTTCCAATGTTTTTTTTCTATTGTTGATGAATGTGATGCAAGATCAAAACCCAAAAGTGATATTAATCTTGTTCCTATTATATGTAGTTTCTATTACATGTGCAATTGGATTGCATGGTTGTGAAAACTTAGCCTCTGTTCTTAGAAAATTTAAAACCAAATTATGGAAATTTGTTTTCAAGATTTTCTTTCACTAATCTGTTCATCAGATGTTAGATGGTTTTTGTGATTGAAAATTGTTTTTAATATGATTAAAATCTTTATTTTCAAATTTTGTACAACATGCATGAAAATTGTTTTCCTGCAGAACCATATAATGTTAGTTGGCTAAATTATTGAGGTTGAGCATGTTTTCCTTGGAATTTGATTCTGAAAATATTATGTAAACATATTCAGAATGTGTTTAATCCTCTGGAATTTTCCATAATTAATTAAAAAAATTTATTTATTTTTAAATAATAAACAGATCTGGTCAGTTTTGTTGAAATTGATGGAGCTATTTTGTTTGATAATTTTGTATGTTTATGTTTCGGTTCCAGAACCTTAAAAATATTTTTATATGATATAAATGTGTTATTTTGATGTCTTATGCATACCAAAATGAATTTGCTCAAAATTAGAATTCTAGAAAAAATTTTAGGTGTCAAATTTGTCATTTTATATGTCTAGGTGTTTAGATGATTTTGGGTGATTCCAAAATTATTTTGATGAACTTGAAATGACCTAGAGATGCATGGAATGAATATTTGATGTTTTGAAAATTTTAGAAAATTTTGGAAAATAATTTTGAATTAATTTAAGTGGAGCACTAAATTTTCTAGTATGATTAGAAAGTGGCATGTGTGACAAAATTAAAATGCTTAATTTTGACATCAAATAATTAATTTTAAGGTGTATTAATTTTTGAATTAATTTCTAGAAATTGAAGTTTAATTTAATTTGATTAATATTAAATTCCAAATCAAAATGACATGAAAAATTAAATTTAGCAGAGATTAAAATTAGTAAGCAATTCAATTCAAGAGTTGAATCAACTTCCAAATTTTAGGATTTATAAATTGTCACAACCAAAACTTATGTTTTTAATTTGATGCTGACAGTGCGTGTCAAGTGCACTATGAAATTTAACTAACTCTGCATATTAAAATTTGTAGTTATGGTAAGTTGGGATTGAATCCACAAGGAATATTTGGTTAATTTTCGTAACGAAATTAATTGATGCAAGGAAAGTATATGAGGGTTTTTTTTGGATTTCAAACAATTTAGAAATTAAAGTAAAAGGAAACTATCGAAAACAAATTAAAACAAATAATAAAAAATGAGAAAAGTGTTGAGTATAAGTAAGGTCCGGTTCTAGGGTCAATATCGGCCTAAACACAATCAAGCATATTCCCTCATTCTAAAGTCTTTACAATTCTTTTTGAACTATTGATCTGAGACTAATAGAATGCTCTACAAATCTTGATTTTTCTGTAGGTTGTATTTAATCAAGATACGATCATTAATTAAACATAAACATCAAATAACCTAGGATACGATCTGTAGATTCAATTTGACAGTCGCATTATGAATTAGAAAATGATTAATAAAGGCAGTAACCTCACACGTTCGGGTTATCTAACCTAAGTCATGTTGTTCCTAACGATTAACGATCGTTAGATGCTACTCACAAACATCAAAATGTAATAATTACGGATTACAATCAACGTTTTAGCAATAGATTCGAAATGAAACAATAAAAAATAACATATTAAGATCATTAATTCCGAACCAATCAAGTCAATCTAACAACATAACAATCCCACAAAAATTATAACTTTAAAATGATAAAAATTAGCTTAATCGTGATTTGGTGTCGATAATCCCTTTGAACTGGCATCGAAAAACTAGCCTGTCATCTTCATTTTTATACTCTAAGAGTGGGTCATATTTTTCATGTACTACGGTAGTCTCACGTTACCTTCCTCTCACTTTATCGTTCATGATGGGACAAATAAAATGGAGCTTTTTTTTGGTCCACTGCTTGATGTTCACACCTGCGCAATGTATTGCTGATGGGACAATTAAAATGGAGAGTTTATGGTCTACATGCACTTCTCTCCACACCTGCGTGCACCAACTCTCCATGCCAGCAAGCTGTGCTTCTTCACCAAGCCATAGCCTCTCCTTCAGTAGTTGTCCCCATGTTTTGCTTTAGTGCTCTACTTTTATGTTTGCGTAGCCACTATAGCATGACAAGACAAATAAACTTTCCTGCCTCCTCTTAAAACCTTGCTCCTGAGTTGCGCCTTCTACTTAAACACAGCATAAGCTGCGTAGATGTTGCTTAAACGCAGCATACGCTGCATGGAAGCTGTGTAAATGCAGCGTTAATGCATGTGTTTAACGCTACGTTGATGTGTGAAACGCAGTGCAACCAACAAACTTTATTATTATTATTATTTAAACAATTGTGCTCCAATTTGGTTTGAACATCTTGTTTTTTTGGTCTCAAATATATCATCATATCCAACCTTGTAGTGAACACAAATTGAATACAAATTAAGTATTTTATCTTGAGAATAAGATTGAAATCATATGAAAATACATAAGAAAATATAAGATAATTCAATCCTATCAAATACCTCCACATTTGGTCTTTGACCGTCCTCGGGCAAATCATCAAAATCAAAATCACAAACTAAAACTTTAACTTATTTTCCACATTTCTTAAGAATAGATAGCCATAAGTAAAGGTAAATGACTTTCAAAATCCAAGCAAGGAGTCAACATTCAAAGTTTCTACTCATAGTCAATCAATATTCATCATCTTCAAAAACTGTGCAATCTAATGATAGACTCAGAAAATATGTTTAACTAAAATATATCTATGGGACACTCAATACCATTTATGATTATGACAATCCATAACTTTGCATATCATTTCATTTCTCCACCACTAATGTTCACGTGCAAAATCACGAATCAAAGGAATTTTAGGGTTGTAATGTGGGCATAGGTAAGGTGAGATATATGTGGGTCACGTAGCATGAAAGTCATCAAAGCTAGTGAAACAAAGCAACACTCATCAAAAAAACTGGGTACTAACAGCTATGATAAATGCAACATTTATAATTCACAATCTCATTGAACTCTCATACACAAACCACATGAAGCATATATCAATTCGAAGGAATCACTCATATAATTTATGTCAAAATGAAATCACAAGAGTGAACCTTTTAAGCCAGCATCTACCTCAAATTCAACATACTCATGCAACACATTTATTACAACTTTAGGAAGATGGATAAACAGTAAATAACTTTTCAACACAAATGCCATTCCTCCTTGATACATTTATTTTAAACAAAACATTTTTCTTTTTTCTTTTTCTTGTTTCTTTCTTTTTTTCATTTTCTTTCCCTTTTTTCTTTTTTCCTTATAAAATTAAATAAACTACATCAATATGGGAATTTCAATGATAAGACATAAAACAACATCCTAACATTATGACCAACCCTCACATATATAAAGCCCCACACTTAGAATTTTGTATAGCCACAAACTCAACAATCACAAATGTTCCACTAGCTTTATGACTTGGATAGGACATTTGGTTAAGTTTAAAAGCATAAAATGTGG
>JAOSBK010032331.1:0-11627 GCA_027568895.1 Erythroxylum shatona | reverse complement strand
TTCATAAAATAGTTGAAATCATTTACTTCCATCATTTGAAAGAAAACATTAATGGCTTATTACTTAATTATAAAACTGTAACCTACCTTGAAATCTTTGCTTATGATATTGGCTTACAGATGTCTTTCCTCTTGCTCCTCTTACCTCTCTCGATCCCCTTCTTGAATTCCTTTAACAATGTCAAAATCCCAATTGAATAGGAATTCTAATTTGAGAACCCTATATTGCGTATTCACTAAGATAAATTCTAAATACTCAAACTCTTCCAAAAGTCCCAACCTTGGGTTCAATTTTACGTGATCATTAGGATTAGGTAAATGACAAAATTTGATAACACTTCCTTCTAAAAAATGTTCCTCATTGTCTTAAGTTTCTAATGACACCAAAATAATTCAATTTGGTTTCGTACTCTAAAATTTATGTCACGATCATTTTTGGGTTGTTCCTATACTAACACAGCATTCTATGTTCAACTTTCCTTCAAATATTGAGATCCTTATAGACTTAATTAAAACTCCATTTCATCATACAAATTATAGCCCTATATCTCTAGTTTACAGGAAATCAAAAATTATCCCATTTGGATAACTACATAAAAAGTTATGCTTAAAATACTAAAGCATATTTTTGTAGGAAAGTTGAGTTTGCCGCGGCGAAACACAGAAGTTTGCCACGACGAACTTGTCCAGAAACATGCTCCGAGAACATGTTTTGCCGCTTTTTCCAACTTTTTACTTCCCACTTTTCACATATAACCCATCATAAACCTAAACCATCTCTTCTACTTCATTTTCAACCCAAAATCATTTACAAATACATCATAATCTATCTTTGATCATTAACCCTAAAGGAGAGAACTTGCCTATATCATTCATCAATAACTTTCTACTCATATTCAACTTCATTTAAGTTTCATTTAACCAAAGAAATTTAATGTATAACTTACTTGTTGAAGCTTCAAAATCTTCAAACTCTTCAAAAATCTCCAAAACCCTAGCTTTTCTCTTCTTTTTCTCCTCTTCCATGACACTCTCCTTCTTTCTCTCTTCTCACTCAAAATTTCTCTTCTTCTACACTCTTAATAATCATCAAATGTCCCTTTTGCCCTCCAATATCCTTATATCTTTTAACCTTAAGTGACTTGCCAATTTTTCCCTTGATACATTCTTTCAACATTAACACTTAAATTCCATCAATCCATGCAATAAATCCTCCTAATTTTGACATGCTAATTAAACTCCAAATAAAATGATTTATCTAGAAAGACCACATAATTTATTTAAATCATGCTTAATAAAATAAAAAAATTTGGGGCCCAACACTTGTGGAATATTGGTGGTTTTTATAATTGTAAAAGTTGCTTAATAAAAATATGTAGAGATAACTAAAGACAAATTCAAAATTGTCCACTGGTATATTTGGAACAATTGCGAGGAAGTTGACATATATATGGAGTATGTATATTACTTCTGAATCAAAATTTCATATTTCAATGTTATGATTCAATCTATATTTCTAAATATCTATTTACTTTTTTAAATAGTGAGCATAAAGAGGCGATTCAAAGTAAAGAGATTGTTAATGTTGAAGAAAGACATAAGCTCAAGTTCCTATCATGATTGATGACTCGAGTAAATTATATATTGATGGAATATTATGAGCTTATGACAATTTGTATGTCAAATTAACTTGTAATTTCATTTTGTAGTACAAATGATATAGTAACATAACCGTAACATGCAAGAGGTGACAACAACATTACATTCTTTGGCGTGGGCCTTATATGTGTGGGAAAAAATATATAGGTTGCATTGTTAATGGGATTAGATTTCATATACAAGATTGAAACAATCGAATTAGAAGTTAAAATTATAGAGTTGTTATTGATGGATGTCACAATGATGAAATTATTGACTTCTATAGTGTCATCTTTGAAATAATATAATTGCATTACATCAAGGATAAAAAGGTTGTTCTGTTTATGTTGCAAATGATTTAATCTTCATGACATGAAGGTGAATGGGAATATTACTAGCATTGATGTCAGTAAGACATGGTATGATAATGACCCTTTCGTCTTTGCAAGTCAAGTGAAGCAAGTTTTCGACCTCAATAATACTATAATGGGCATCAATTAGAAGGTTGTTCAAAAGTTTCAACACCAAAATATTTTCGATTTTGTGAAAGGGATAATAGTCTAATCGGTGAGGAAGCTGATGAAGTATATCAAGAGATTGAATTGGAGTTGAATAATGAAGCTGTTTGAATAGAAAATGCAGATATATCATCATTTCATAGGAGAGATGATGATCCCAATATACTACAACTGTATGAAGCACATGCCAATCTTATCGTAGAAAGAGACAAAGACTATATTGAGGATGAATTATAAGACAATGATGATGCTTTGATCGAATATAATAATGATGACAAATCAAATCATAATGTAATTAATGATGATAATTTTCAAGATGTTGATCATGATGATTGAAGGTAAAAAAATTGTTGTTTTTAATGGGATTGTTGTTTTTATGGTTTGAAAACTTACAAGCCACCATTTTAATTAACTTATGATTAGCCATTATTCAAATAAAATAATATACTTATGATGTTGCAATTCTACAACCTAAAAATTGTTCTCCATCAGTTAAGGACAAAAATTTAAATGTAAAGGGAGGCTTTAAAGTATTGATATCCATTTAGAAAATTAAGTGCTTACAAATATATAAAAGGGGGAGTTTCTGATTCATACTTTTTCTTACAAAATTTATAAAAGCAATGTATTTCATTATATTTGTAAAAGTAATGTATTTCATTATGCTTCATTTTGTATTTCATTATGCTTCATTTTTTACAAGTAATTTATTTCGTTATGCTTCATTTTATAAAAGCAATGTATTTCATTAAGCTTAATTCATTTATCTACAAATGCTGTGATGCCTATATAACTTTGTTCATAAGTTAAGATTATTGAAGCACTTCTTACTACTATGTTGGTTTAAGCATTTCGTATTACTATGTTGGTTGAAGCAAAAATGCCTCCCTTGTATGAAATGCATTTCATTAAATAGGTGAATGCTTACTTTCTTATTAACTTTCATTCTGTAAGCATTCAATAAAATTTGTTAAGAGTTGGTAACAATAGTACCAATACATGTAACAAATTCCTTATTGAAAGAACCTACAATCATATTAATGTTGATTTCTAAAATATGATTCAAAATTTCTTTATATTTGTTAGATGTGTTATTTACAGCTAAAGAAAAGTCAAGACTTGTAAAGTTTTTAAGTTATACGTTATTGTTTTTAACAAATAATGAGCTTTGTAATGAACAGAACATGTAAAAAATGTTTCTAATATTTCAAAATGTGGGGCCAAAGATCCAATCATCTTTTTCTAAAAAATTGATAATATCTTTCTATAACAGGAACTAATACAAAATAGTAATAAGTGTGCAGCCAAGAAGCCTTTAGGAGTCATTACAAAAGATTAGTAGAAGAAGAAACAAGTAATAAGAATAAAGAGCAATTAAAAGAAAAAATGCTTAAAGTTGCCTCCTGTTCCAATCATCTTTGATTATGATTAGTTTATGTTTTGTCAAATGCTCCGAAATGATTTAAGGAACAAAGTTACAATTATTTATGTTGTTATTCTAATTAGTTTTATTTTATATTGGAAAATCATTCAGAAATAATTTAATAATATTTTATGTTGAAAATATTTAATAATTTCAATTTTAGATATTCAATATAATGGCACCTGGACGAAACAAGGGAAAGAAAGTGGCAACTAGTGAAGATGTTCCTTGCCCATAATAACCAGATCAGTCCGATCCTATCTAACAATAACAATTGACTTTATCCACCAATGAGGTAAGTCGACAACAACCTCTATTTATTTCAACTAGTGCTGAGGGGTCTTCAGGTATATTACCACCTAGAATTACACTTATCCTCAAATATATATTTACATATTTAATGCATTTTTCCTTATCATTAATTTTTTTGGACTGGTTACAATACCGGCATAAAAAAAGAGGTAGAGGTATCACTAAAGTTCTGAGTTGCAACACATGAATGTTGCAATGAACAGCTAGTTGTCTATGCATATTAATCCAAGCAAGGTTGTCCTATTGAGAAGATCCAATTACCAAAATTATCTAGTAAGTTAGGGGTCATTATCATGAATGAATTGCCTTACCTTCAGAATGCCAAGTAATTAAAGGAAGACAACTTGTTGCAGAATGCTCTAGACAAAGTTTCAGTAATTTTTATTTTTATTTAATTATATGCAATTTTACTTATTTAAAGACTAATTTCACTTTTACTTATTGTTTACAGATGAAGCTCAATATCATCAATATCAAGAACCCTGAAGTTTCAAGCTATGTGAGTTTATTGTTGAAACAAAGGGCTACAGATCATCGTTATTACCTATATAAATACTACAAATCTTTTCCTTCAGATGAGGAGGCAAGGAGATATGTTCCCAAATGGGTGACTTCAGAAAATTGGAGTCAAATGTGTGATTGTTGGGCCTCTGTCAATGTTAAAGTTTATCTTATTTCTCTTCACATTTGCTTCAATTAATCTTGTTACACAATTTAATTTAATTACTTTTTTGTTTTATTTAGGGAAAATGTGAGAAAGCCAAGGTTAATAGAGAAAAAAAATGAAAACTCCTCATAACCAAGACTCCAAATCCTTTGTTGTTGTATGAAATGAATTTATAATTTCTTTGTTTAGATGTTATAATTATATAGAGTAATACGATATTACCTATTGTGTTTTAATTCTTTTTTTTCATAAAATAGAGTCAGAAAGAACTACATAGAGAAGAGTGTGATAGGATCACACTCTACAAACTTACGCACTACAAAGGTGAATGTTGGATATCTGAAGAAGTGTAGAATAATTATATAAGTATAAAAATTTGTTCAATTTTTAAGTTTATTTATTTATGTAGTACTAACTAATAATATTTGAATTAAATATTTATTTTGTTTTTTAAATTTTATAATAAGATGTAGGAATTGTTGTAAAGATTATTATCTGCCGAAAATGACCCAAACGTAGATGAGATTTGCAACAACGTCCTTGGTACAAGATTTGGGTACATCAAGAGTCTTGGGTATGGTCCTAAGCCAATTAGTTCATCATCATCACGACCAACATATGTAAAGACACTTTTAGGATGAGAGCTGGATGCTTAAGGCTTAGTTATAATGTAATGATAAAAAGTGAGATCGTACTGAACAAAAGTTGACCAAGCTTGAAAAGATGGTCAAACAATTACTTAGCCTAAATTATGTAAGTAGTAGTGACGATGAGCACAAGTCTTAATTTGTACATAACTTTTTTTTGTTAACATTTGTAATTAATATTTAATGAAATTTTATTTTTATAAAAATGTTTCTAATCTTTAATTATTTTTATTTTTTATTAATTTTAAATAAAATCTAAATATTACAAACAATAAGGTGGATTAAAAATCTTACCATTAATTATAATTATATGAAAATTTTAATAGGATTGTTTAGTAAAAAATCAAATTTGTCACCAAAACTTTTAAAACTATGTTTCTCAAAATGTCAAAAATAATTTTTAAAAATTAAATAAAAAATTAAAAACTATAGCTAAAAAGATTTGGCTACGATTTCAAAATCGTCACCAAAACCTTTTAGTTGCATTCCAGAAACTATCTTGAATGACTTTTACCTACGTTTAGTAAATCATTGCAAAATCTATTTTGCTACGAAATAGTCAACGCTGCAAAATATTATTATCTATAAACATGGAAACATAGCTGATAACTTTTAGCCACAAAAACAAAGAGTCCCAAATTATCTTTGACGACGATTTAGCTAATTTTTGCCTATCACTTTTCGTGACGTATTTGAGATCGGAGTGAAATATTTCTTACGATGATTTTGTAAAAACATCGTCAATACTAATTGTTATCACAATTTTGCGACGATTTGTGTGATGATTTTTTTTGTCGCTAAAAGCCTTTTTTGTTGTAGTGTAATTGCATTATTTTTGTCAGTTCAAGAACTTGACATTGACTTCCATCCATATATGAAGCATAAAAAATAAAAACCACAATATTAACACATATAAATAATTATATATAAGTATTATATTTAAGTGACAAATCATAAAATAAGTGGTCCAAAATATTAGTCCATATCCTCTAGTTACCTGTATAAACACAAGCAATTATGTTGTTAAATAATTTATAGAAGAATTACTTAAAATTAAGTATGAATATCCACTAACCACCCTCTTTGGATTTTTTAAGATACATGATGTAGTATTTTAGCTTGTAGATACTCATTGCATGGGTCTTTGAACTGCATAATTACCAATATTGGATGAAAGGACTTGATTTTTTTGGTGGCCTTCCTCTTTTGTTGCTGCATTATATATGTATGTACACCTTGTGATGAAGAAATTAACATTTAATCCACATTTGAAATGAAGACAAAATAATTATTATTATTAGATTAACAATTTTAGATTGTCTTGAAGGTTGACCTTTATTTTTGCATATTCTTATATTATGACTAACTTCATAGTAATGATGATACCTGATAGGTACTCCAACCTTGTCTAATTTGTTTAAATTTCGTTCTTCATTCTT
Organism: Erythroxylum shatona; assembly: GCA_027568895.1. Classification (NCBI taxonomy): domain Eukaryota; kingdom Viridiplantae; phylum Streptophyta; class Magnoliopsida; order Malpighiales; family Erythroxylaceae; genus Erythroxylum; species Erythroxylum shatona. The sequence continues at coordinate 4,984 of JAOSBK010032331.1, read as the reverse complement.
TTCTCTTTTTCAAGTTTGTTTTGGTCTTCTAGGCATCTTCCTAATCAATGAAGGTAAAATTGGCTACAAATTTTTAGTCTGACTAAAATTTTAGACCACTAATAGGTTCTATGGCATACTGATAACTCTTTAAATAGTATTCAAATTTATAGTATCGACTAGCATAAGCATTGATATCCTCCCTTTGATATGATATACAAGCCACAACATTCTTACATAAAATTCCTCTTAAATCCAAAAGTCTACATTACAAGTTTGTACTTATAAATCAACAGTAAACTTATCTGCAAAAAGTGTGACTTTAAATTTTAAATTCTCATTAGTTTTGGTGATACAGTGCCTTAATTCCCTTTATGCAACTTTGATTTTCTTCCTAACTCTTAAGTATATATTATTAATGATTCATATCCCTTTCTTATATATCTGAGTCATTAAGGCAACTTGAATATCTTCTAACATATTGATCAACCTTTTTTTTACGAGCTTCATAAATGAATCCATTAAATGTCTCTGATATGTTATTGTAAACTATTTCACACTTCAGTTTTATGCTCACAAATGGCTTCACAAAAGTCTTTGGTTTCCTAACTTTGAAATCATTATAGGCCTCCTTCAAAATACTCTTCAACTACATTATTACTTTATCAAATTTCACTTTCGTTGTGTAAGTCACAGCTTGCCAAAATAAACTCCTATATATATGGCCTTTATGAACAGTAGATCAATTTGTATAGAGATATCGGGCATGATTTCTATGTTCAAGGGAAGAGATTCTTTAATGCACCCCACTAATTAAATCCTATAATAAAAAAGTAATGTAAGTTCAAGAACTCAAAGCATATTAAGAAACAAACATCACATGTATGAATATTTAACATTTATCTTTATTGATCGCTCACAAATTTCCATACATTTCCATTTATGTTTAGATCTTCATCAAGAATTTCAAAAACCAATGCAAGATTGATCATTTTCTCCCTAAACTATGGCCTAAGGTATAGAAACATTTTATTGTTTTTTTACAACCAACTATAGCTATTAAAGCACCTATAAGGAATGTCTTTAAGAAACATCCATCTAACCCAATTAAATTTCCAACATCCATTAAGAAAACCATACTTCAAAGTACTAATTCCAATATAAAACCCCTTAAAAATTGACCGTGACTTTTTATCAAGTTTAGTTTGAATAATAAATTGCCCATCTTTATCAACTCATCATAAGTTATATCCATAAAGACCACAACTTGGTATTATGACCTTTTACGAATCCTTGTAGCATAATAAAAGCTTCCCATTTAGTGTCGTAACATTGGGATTTAGTCACCTGTAATGCATATTTTCTTTGAAGATCATTTTCATCTTATTAATTGTCCAGTTTTAGTTCTTTCTAAACTTATGTAAGAATTCATTTTCTATCTATTTCCTACTAACTTGCTTGTTTCTTTACACTTTCCTACAATTATGCTTGTATTCTATTATCTTAACAACAAATGTTTTTTTTTTCATTTCCAATCCAACTAGCATATACATAAAATGGACATTGTGGCTCACAAATAACCTCCATTCTCATACCTAATCTCGCAATTGAAACATTATATCCATTACTAATTAGATAGTTTCTTATTGCTTGCCTTAATTACTTCTCATTCTTAAACTTCATAACAATTTCAAACTTAAAATCCTTCATATTCACTTTTGGATTAAAGACAATGTATTTCTTCTTTGAAACAGATTCCTCGCACCATCCATCATCACTACCAACTGATGATTGAACTTTAGCATCACTATCCTCATATTCACTACACCAACCATGAGAAATTCCTTCTTGTCTTTGTGTATTTTTGGAATAATCACCATATTCATTGTAATCCTTTCCTTTACTTTTAACCCTATTTACAACATTGTCACATTCAAATCCATTATGTACAATTTTAGCACATCTATTCTCATTTATTCTTGTAATAACATACTCTTCACCATCTGTTGTGAATAACTCGTCTTTAAATGAATCATCTCCTAGTTCACTCATCTCCATAACAATGAAATCTCATCTTTTTCCACATGAACTTGGAACCACCCTTCATCATCTATACTCATATTTCTACTATGTGTTAACATTCAAGTAATTTCCACTATCAAAATTAGATTCTTCACCATCTATTACAGGATGCTCATAACCATGCTTATAGTAGACTTCAACATTATGGTAGTTCAATTCTTCCTTATGATTAAGCATTGCCAATATGTCCTTATCAAGGTGCAAGCTTAACACATTTAAGCTTCCATTAACTCATTAGAAAATTTGCAAAACATAGATATTATTTTGTCCTTTATCTTTGGACAGACCTTTTAAGACTAGCATATTAAGTTCATCAACAATCACATCCTTCTTCATTTTAATCTTATCCCAATATATTTATTATTTTCATGTCTTTCCAACACCCCACCATAATGAAATTCAAATTTACCAACGCATAAAAAAATAATTATATTATTAGTTTTTAATTAAACAACATAAATTAGAAAAGATGCTTCCAACAATATAAACATGTATGTACAAAGTAACTAATGTAAGATTTCAGCATTTGATGTAGTAAAGTTTGAGATGGTCACTTCTATCAAGAGATATCTATGCTACAAATTTTAAGTAATAGAAGCCAAATGACTTATGCATGAAGAGTGTAAGTAAAAAAAAGATAGAAAAACTTAATGGATGAATAAGAGAATTTAAAACATAAAAACATCAACTAATATCATGATAATCCTAATCATAACTTACGTGATTCAACATTAACTCCATAATGTTTAGTTAAATAAGAAGTATTTAAAGTTATCTTAAACTAAAGTTATTTGAAATGTTTAAATGGTATTTGATCCATTTTGAACCTTACCCTTTAAAGCAAGTTTTAAGCTGTTATTATTTGAACATTAATTAGTAGCCTAGTTAATCATAATTAAAGGGTTTTAATTTAGAGAATCACCATTCTCATGTAAGAAACTGCATGTACAAAGCAAGTTTGATTAGTGAAAACCTGTAGTTTGATACCAAACAATCATATTGTCTATGTATTGATCTTTCCACCTGTGAATAACTAGTTTTACCTTTTAACATTAGAGTCAAATTATTTATGTACAGGAGCACTTGAACTAAAATTAGCTAAACATACGCTAACTAATCAATGAATATAAACAAAGTATACACTAAGCAACTAATAGAAGATTTTAGTATCTGGTGTAATTAAGTTCAAGATGTCTACGCTACAAATTTTAAAAAAAGAAGCCAAATGACCCATATATGGAGAGTGTAATATATATATATATATATATATATATATATATATAACATACACTAGAACAACTTAGGGGGTGAATAATATAATTTAAAATAGAAAAACATCAGCTGAGAAACATTTGCAGGAATATCAAGATATAAACCTCTGATAGAAAGGTTGTGTACAGGGCAGTTGCAAAATGGGATTTAAGTATTAGCATTAACCACTAAAAGGTTTGACGAGAAAGGAGGTGCCTTATAGTATTAATCACTAATAAAAAAGGGTTTTAGCATTTGCTTTAACAAAATACTGCAACAAAAAAGATATACACATCCAAAGAAGGAACCATACAGAAGCAGCAGGCCATATGACATTCAAAATTGCCCTAATTGCCCTACCATGTTTGTAAGTAGATTCCTTCTTCAAAAGTCAAAATTGTGATGTTGGTTTTGACATTTTTACTTTTTATAAAAAAACACATATAGTGAAACACACATTTTGTAGAAAAAAGGCAGCAAAGCATACTATGTAAACAAAAACTGCAGTAGACAACAAGAAGGCAAACCTCAGACGATGAGCAGAGAATGAGTGTGGTAGTTGGGACAGGCTTTTAGGATCTGTACAGTTCCGGCCAGAGACCGGTACTTGGATCCCAACCTCAGTACTGGCCAAAAATACCAGCTAGTACTGGGGTTTTCCATTGGGTACCGGTAGTTACCTAACATACCAGAAAATTTTGGGTCATTTCACAACTTTTAAAAACCCAAAGGACTAATTTGCAAATTAAAAAATTTTAACCTAAAATCTACCCGCCCGCCTCCCCCGACCCTGACTACTACCACCGCCCCTCTTCTCTCTAACTCTCACCCTCTCTCTCTCACTCTCTCGCTCTCACCATCTCTCTTGTCGAAGTCTGGATCGTCTCACTGTCGCCGACGCTTGCTTGCTGTCTTCTCCGATTCTCCTCCTCGCCTCATCGTGTAGATTTGGCTTCTAGGTTTGCGAAGTCCTCATCTCTCCTCCTCGCCGCACCACTGCAAGTCCGCACCACCACCGACCCTGCGATGCTCACAGGTGGATGACTAGACCTGGACAACGGATAACTCGAAAATTCGAAGACCCAACCCGAATAGCGAAGAGAAGACCCTAGTCACCCGATGGTTAAACATTTTTTTAGGTGTGTTGATTGTTGATACTTGATTTTGTTGGTTGATGAGTTGATTTGTTCTCTTTGTTTCCAAAAATTGCTGGTAAACCTTGCAATGTTTTTTTGTGATGTGGATTGGATTGAATTTGTCAATTTGGATTTGTGTATTAGTGTTAATGAATATGCTGTCGGTGGGTGGAGGATTGGATTTGGAGGTTGAACTATTGAAGAAGTTGGTTTTGGTGGTGTCACAGTTTTGGATTTGGAATGGATTAATTAGTGAATATTGATTGTTTTTTTTTTGGAATTGTTTTGGAAATTGGAATGAGGATTAGTTTGAAAATTTTTGGAATTGAATTTTTGAATGTTTGGAATTATTTTGAAATGGAATTTCCACGGTTTTGGACTGGAATTTTTGAAGTTGATAAATTGAAATTGTTGGATTGAAGAATATCGTGGGTAAGTAATTTATGTTATTTTGTTATAAATTTGTTATATGAAAATTAGAATTGGAATTGAAAATGGAATTGTAAAATAGGGTTAGTATGTAATTAATTAATTAT